>JARYGA010040985.1:0-122796 GCA_030545235.1 Helianthus tuberosus | reverse complement strand
CTGTATTATGCCCCTGCGTGGGCATGCCTTTTTGTATTCTGCCCCTGCGTGGGCATGTCTTTCTGTTAACCCCTGCGTGGGTATGTTATTTATGTTTAAGCCCCTGCGCGGGCATGTTATTTCAGTAGAAGTCCCGTTTAGGGCAAATCTGTACTTGTTTAAATTTTTGCAGTGGAATGATTTAATTTAAATTTTCATTTTTGCTAAATTATATATATAAATATAATATGTGAAATAAATGAAAAATAAACATTCCTTTATATAAGACCTACCATTAAAATAAAATAATAAAAATCTAAAAAGGGACAAAACCTAGCCATGTGTCATTATAAGACAGGGCCAAGATGGTAATTCCTCAAATTAGATTCAGGTCCTTATTAACACCTCAATTTAGGATTGTTCTACGTTAAATATTAAAAAGAATCTTAAAGGTAAAACTTAGTCTATATGTCGTTGTAGACATGACCAAGATGGTAAAACCTACTCAAAAGGTTCCAATCCCTGTTAACATCTGAAAACATGTTAACACTCTTAACAAAATGTGATTCGATAAAATCGCATGAGTCATCCTTATATTGGATTCCCCCAAATACTTTTAATTAATTAAAACATCCATTAGGGATATAATGCCTACGAGCTATACTCATTGTCATATAAGCCAAAAGACAGTCGTGGTCTTCGACCCCCTGTTAAGAAGAGGTAATGAATTATAATTAAAACCTCAATACCATGACCCTATAAGATCATGATTAAAGATTTAAAACCGTCCACGTGACTAGGCCTTTTTGCCATTAATATACTTTAATTATAACTAAGGACTTATATAATGAAAATCCTGAATAATTATATGCTTAATTAATCAAAATGGTTTCTTGAATACCATGATTAATAAATCGTCTAAAATGATAAAACTATTATAGACCTCTGAATGAATTAAAATCATTATTTTATGTAGCAAACAAGCTACATGGTCGTGTCAGACGAAGCCCACAGTCACCCCAGAGAAAATCATGACACCTCCAGGGTCAACGTAGCAGGAGCAGAATTACAAGCGTTAATAGATAATGCTGTTACGCGAGCTTTGGACAGGCAGTTCAATGAATCCAGTGGTACCCATGTAAGGACCCAGTTTGTGCCTGTCACACCCCGATTTCCATGTGTCACCGGTGGGCCCGGTGGGGGAGTATCGTGACGTGGTTGGCAACATAATAGTCAAACAACACAATAATCAATATGCACAGCGGAAGAAATTTGAAATATAATACAACCGGATTTAATATTGTAATGTCAAATGTCACAATATTCGGAAGTTTATCCACAGAACGGATCAAAATAAAATATGGAACAATAATTCAACAGACTTCAGGCATCTTAAGCTTGCGAGACTTATATGATGCTAAGGAGACAACCAACCAATTACGCCTAGTACCTGCATTTAATCTTTTTGGGAAAATACGTCAGTTTACACTGGTAAATACATTCAACTGACTCATTTTAAAAATGATTGAAAATTGGTTTGGATGCACGTGGCATAAACATTTTATTTAACTTGGGAGAATTATTTAATATTATAATCTTGTGAACGAATTACATGTTCCTTGTGCGTTCAGTAGCCCGGATCTTGTCCGGGTTAAAGATCAATAGACACACCACAATATAGTTTTGTGCACCGACGGGTGTACGCCTACACCCCGCGCTTAAGTCGTGGCCATTTCGTAAAATGATGCCAAGGATATCCGGGAAATGGTCATTAACCCCCCAAAGGCTTTAAGTAACAAGACTGTTTAAATGAGCCGATCAAATTAGTCAATTACCCACTCAACGGTGGAGGATTTGATGCTCGATCAAGCGGTATGCTATATACCGTAACCCAAGCCCGTATAGGGAAAATAAGTTAAAAGTATTTACCTGAGCAAAGTATAATTCACAGTTAGCAAAATGCACGTAGCTTTTACTGGTCCTCCTAATCTGGAACGAAGGTTTTATAATAACCTATTAGAATCCTAACGAGTCTTTAATTAAGCTTAAGCTTAGACCGGCTAGTTTCAAAGATACGGTTCGTACGCATGATTAAGCGAAGACCGGATAGAATGTGATTTAGACCCGACAAGTTTGAAGACTTGTTTAATATGCGTTTATTATTCACATTCTGGATTTTGAGATAAAACCGTTAAGGTTTGACCCGTTTCGGCTAATTTATGTAAACTTGTTACATAAACCGAACCGTACGCGTAATAAGCGTGGCGGGTATTCATGAGAGCTATTTATAGGTTTCCTAAGTTAATTGTGCCTCAAATATGTTGTGACATCAGTAAGATGTCTTTCATTATGCCCGAAACGTGTTTAAACACAAACTAGGCCCCGTAGGGGTAGTTTGGTCATTTAAAAGTTTATAAAAGAGTTTAAGTAACAACCTGGGTTATAGGTCTGATGTAATCAGCAAAAGTACATAATTTTCTAAGTTATATCAGTAGGATAAAGTGTATATGTGAAATTTATCAATTATAATCAAACTATGCCCCGTAGGGGTATTTTGGTAATTTCACATAAGCCGAAAGGCTCAAAACTGAAGTCTGAGTTTATCAACCTTTGCTTACTATTAAAATATTATAATTTGCCTCATATATCAGTAGGTATCAACCCGGGTATGTCCAATATAATTTTAATACATACTTTGCGTTAAAAAACGCTTAATAAGGCGATTAAAGGCCATTTCCGGGTTCGATACTTAAATCTGATATTTTTATATTTCCAGAAGGCTTTAAATAATTTATTTATCATATGTGATCAGTAGCAAAAGGTTTGGAGTCGTTTAGATATGTAAAACTCATTTTATGGCCCGTAAGGGCAAAACCGACAATTACCGGATTAAGCCTACGACTACTAGTTATGCTCAGCCTAAAATTTATTAAAAATCTTTAAAAATCCCAAAATAATATATTGCATCAGTGGGTAAAATATTTGATATCAAAAAATTAGGTTTAACTAGGCTATACGCTAATTACGCCGTTTTATTAACATAAAGCTTTAATTTTGCGATATTGAGCATAACTCTAAATCTACAGTTCAAACTGATGTCAAACTTTGCATACAAGTTTATATATCAGTAATTAAAGTTTCTACTCTTTTACATTTCCAAAAATCACGTTTTAAGGTAATAAGGGCATAACGGTCAACATATGAGCAATTAACGGAAACATGCATATTAATTGGATAACTAATGAACCAAGGTGTAACATCACAGAGGGTTATTCTAACATGTAACCTAGTCCAATTAAAGCTCTGAGGCATTTCTAAAACATGCCTTAACGGGTCAGAATTGAAAGTCAAAGTGAAAGTCAAACTATGTGACTTTCGGTTCCGAACCGGGTATTTACAGGAAATTGTCGGGTTGAACATGTTTAGACATGTTCTTACACTTATTACTAAGTTATAACTATGATCAAACAGGTTGTATATGATCTACAATGTTAATTATGCATAAATGGCATTTTAAGTATCCTGTTGACTTTTTCTTAGCAAGTTTGACCCGACTTTTGACCTAGTTAGAGTGGTAATCAGGGGGAACCCTTTTAAGGGTTTATTACCCACATAATTACCTACTTATATCTACTTTTGATTCGAGATTTTACTGAGCCATTATTAATTAATCTCGAAGTCAAACCGTAATTACGACGGTTTGACTTTTAGCTAAATAACTAAGCTAAACTCAATAAAAGAAAGGATTAGCAACTTACTGAAGTCCTAAGCTTGATTAGTGATCACTTGGACGCAGACTTGAGCTCCAGGAATGATCAGATAGCTTGAATGAAGGTGTGAAGACTTGTTGCAAGTTCAAGGCCCTTTTATAGTGAATTTCTCACCACAATTTGTTAACACTTGGGTCTACAACTCTCCACAACTGACTTACAAGTGTTCCTAGTGCTTAGGGGGTGCCTAGGGGTCAAGCATGAAGAGGCAAAGTCGATTAAAGGAGGTTACAAGGGCTGTGGTAGACAAAGAATCAAACAAGATCAAAATCTGTCCAGATGGGGCAGTGGCGTAGCGCCACTGCATGAGCAGTTAGTGCTCGCGCTACGCGAGCCCCTAGTGTCATCCAACAAAACTTTTATTAATTGCAGTTTTGGTCCCTGGCCCTTCTAAAGGTCGTTTTCATGTCTTGTTTTGCATATTGAGCCCTTGAAATTATCATATAAGGGCTTTAAGACATTTACCCACTTTGTTAAGTCCCCGGTTAACTTAATTGTTACCCGAAAAGGCCTAACTTTCAACGTTGACGCTTTAACCCCTCGTACACGAATTTGATCATAACTTTCTCATACGTTGACGAAACTTTATGAAATTTTTATCGTGCATTCTAGTGAGTATAATTAATCGTTACAAAGCTTCGGGTTTGTCAAAAGGTCACTCAGAGGTATAAATTAACATGTTGACACATTTAGTCCCTGTAGTTTGAAATCTCTCACTTTTAGCTTCGTATGATCCATGATTTATTCGTTTGAAGGTATGATCATCATGTAGGGTTAATATATAATATATTTATTCACTGTTGACATTTAGAATACGTATATTCACATACTTTCCATGTTTGTCAACTTTAGTCCTTCTATAATATTCTTTCACACGTTTTAAACATATGACACGTGTCAACACATTATAGGACGTGAATTTTCGAGGTGTTACATCCTCACCCCCTTAAAATAAATCTCGACCTGAGATTTACTGAAATAAATAAGGGTACTTTTCTTTTATCGTGGATTCAACCTCCCACATATATTCGGGACCTCTACGGGCATCCCATTTGACCTTCACAATAGGTACATGCTTCCTTCGAAGCTTCTTAACCTGTCGATCCTCGATCGACAATGGTTTTTCCACAAATTTCAAGCTCTCATCTATATGCACATCTGTATGCGGTATTACCAGTGATTCGTCAGCGAAACACTTTTTCAGATTGCAGATGTGGAACACATTGTGAATTCCACTGAGCTCTTCAGGTAAGTTTAACTTATAGGCAACTGACCCGACCCATTCGATAACCTCGAAAGATCCTATGTATCTCGGGCTTAGCTTGCCTTTCTTACCAAATCGCATCACTCCTTTCCAGTGTGATACTTTGAGCAACACTTTATCACCTACTTCGAAGTGAAAAGCTTTACGCTTTGGATCTGCGTAACTCTTCTGCCTATCTCGGGCAGCTTTGAGACGGTCATGAATCTGGACAATCTTGTCCGTCGTTTCAAAGACTATCTCTGGTCCTGATAATTGGACATCTCCAACTTCCGCCCAATAAACGGGCGTTCTACGCTATCTACCATATAAGGCCTCGAAAGGCGCAGCCTTTATGCTGGTGTGGTAGCTATTGTTGTAGGAGAACTCAATTAGTGGTAGGTGGTTATCCCAACTACCACCCAAATCAATCACACATGCACGTAGCATGTCTTCCAAAGTTTAAATAGTACGCTCACTCTGACCGTCTGCCTGAGGGTGGTAAGCCGTACTAAAATTCAAACGCGTGCCCAAAGATTGTTGGAAACTCTTCCAAAAATGTGACGTGTATCTAGTATCTCTGTCAGAGATAATAGACACAGGTATGCCATGTAAGGCTACAATCATATCCACGTACAACTGGGCTAACATGTCGGAGCTATAAGTCTCCTTAATGGGTAGGAAATGTGCTGACTTAGTCAGTCTATCAACTATACCCCATATTGTATCATGTCCTTTCCTTGTCTTGGGTAACTTGGTGATAAAATCCATAGTTACCATTTCCCACTTCCACGCAGGAAGTTCAGGCTGTTGTAGCAAACCTGACGGTTTCTGATGCTCGGCTTTGACTTGCGCACATGTCAAGCATTTAGCTACATAGGTGGCCACAGACTTCTTCAAGCCTATCCACCAATAGTTTGCCCTTAGATCCTGGGTAGCTGATGGCAATTTCTTAATCGTTGCCTAATTAGGGTTGCGGCAATTAATACATAAGCAATATGAACCGTCTTTCTTATTTAACAATATAAAACTTTCGGAATATCGGGTTAGGCTATATGAACCCTCTATTTTAAAACTTAGTAACTCAGGGTTTCGATTCTTCCAATGATGGTACTAGCCGTCTTGGAGATTTCATATTAATACAGCCTTAAATGGGATATAAATCTTAATTCTACCTGCCTTCCAGGAGGTAAGCAGGGAAAACTTATGAGAAGATCATCAAGATGCAAGGAGGCTACAGAGATTTTCCATATCTCAGGCTCCAGTTCATCCATCATTGTTCGTGTCAAATGAGTGACACATTTATGTTATAAGTCCACGAATTCCTTAATCGGGAACATTTACTTGGAAAATTCCATTCTGGATATCTTCTTTGAATACTACTAGTCGACTTTAGTACAATATGATCATTGGGATATCTTAGGGGTTCCATGTATTAAACCTCCATACTGATCAGGCATGGAAGCAATCTATGGGACACACTAGGACACGCCAATCCTCATATGGTACTCTTATCAAACATAGTTTGGCATTCGCAGGCGATAGGAAAATAATGGGAAAAATAATTAAAATAACATATGTTGTCGTACTCTATGCGAAGAAAGAGTACTCTTAGATTTTTCGGAAGGATTCCTTGCCGATACTAGAAGAATCGGTTACTATGGTTTCCTTGGTAAGTTATACCTTGTGAATAACATAAAAGTTTGCTAAGCTTATGGTTTATGAAGATTTATTATTGCCTGTATTAAATCAGGACACTTAGCAGAAAATTATCATTGGTAAATGATAACGTGAACTGCCTCTTGGCATTCATCAGGTGAGTTCAGGTATTTCTTCCTTTAGCCTTTCCAGGCTTAGCTGTACCTTCTTTGGCAGCTTTATGGTGTCTAGTTCTGATGCGGCCTTGCTCACCACAGCCGTAATAGACTGCATTCTTTATGTCCCTACATTCATGGGAATGATGAACAGTTTCCTTAGCAGATGCCACACTGACTTGGTCTTTGTTCTAATCGACACTGTCCCTAGTGTCTTTTATAGCAATTCTTACATACAGGCTCTTACTGAACTGTCGTTGCTTTTTATTGAGCCTGTACCTGCTCTCTTTCTTGGATTTCTGGGAGTTATCTTCCTCCTTTAGTTCATCCTTTATATACGAAGTGTGAACAAAACTCTTCTCATGAGCAATTGAACATGGTTTTGAATGAAATTCAGAGCGAGGAGCATTCGGCTCTTTGGATTGTTTCATGATCTTTCTATGGTCCTTCCAACTGCTGCGTCAACCACAGCCTGGAGATTAACTCCATTAATATTGAGGTTTACGTTTGTAGTTTTATTAACTTTCATCGTATTAATAGTATTGCGACTGTCGTCTACCTCATCCGAGTTTTCCGTACTCGAAACTTGGTACTAATCACCAAGATTTAATAATTATTAGTCATCATCCTGATGACCTGACTTAGATTAGCCACGGCATTCATAAACCGTATGGGCTATTCTGTTCTGAACATTCTTAATGAATGCTATTTGAATGTATATCTATTACATTTAGCTCAGGTCACAAAAGGACTATCAATGGCATTTAAGGTTTGGAGCGAGTCCAATACCGGCTTGACAGGGGACCATAATGTCACAACTGTCCTTGTCACAAGGACGATTATAAATAGCTCAAAGGCTAGTCTTACAAGGCTTTTATTATATATATACATATATGGCATAGAAGCCTGTCTCGATGGACGTAGAAAGATATGGCATAAAGCCCAGTCATGAAGGACATAAATGATTATACGGCACGAAGGCCTTGTCGCAAAGGTCATTTAGATATGGCACAAACGGCCTTGTCATAAGGACATTTATCAAATCTGGCACAAAGGCATGTCACCAGGAATGTTAACATTTAATATGTTAGCTTGTCACGAATGACAAATTATAGCACATAGGCTTGTCATGAATGACTTTAAAACATAACTCGATGGTCTATCATCAAGGACCTTAATTTATTAGCCGCAATCTTATTAGATTAGGGCTTCAAGGTTTGAACGTGGTTCTTCACCTTTGGACAGGGAGTCATAGACTACAACTGTCGTCGTCTTGAAAGACGATTCATTTGGCAGAAAAGTAAGCCAATCAACATCACTAATGGATGTTTATATATAACTAGCGTATCTAATGATATTAGTCATGATCACATCGATCATATTGACTATTAGGTTTGGGTATAATCACACCATTTTGAACAGGGGATCATACAGATCACTACTATCTTTGTCTTACCGACACTAGAATAAGGTAAAGCCCGTAGGCATTTCATCACGAGGGATGTTAATATTATGATCATCATACTGATGATACTAGTCAGGATCGCAATGATAGTATAGACTATGGGATTTGAGTATAGTTCACCCCCTTGGGCAAAGAATCACAAAAGATTACAATTGCCTTGTCTCAATTGGACAATATAATATAGCCCTTAGGCAAAACATCATTAAGGATGTTAAAATCTTTAATCATCATATTGACGATCTTTGTCATGATTGCATTGATCATATAGACTATTAGGCTTGAGCATAGCTCACTACCTGGAACAGGGAATCGTAAAGATCACAATGTCTTTGTCACACATGGACAATATAATATGGCCCATCGGCGAAACATCACTAATGGATGTTTATAATAGGTTCATCCTATTAGAAGATATAAGTCATGATTGCATTAATCATATTGACTATTTTTTTTTTTTTTGGCTTGAGCATAGCTCACCACCTCAGACAAGGAATCATAAAGATAACAATGTCAATGTCTCAAATGGACAATATATTATAGGCCGTAGGCAAAACATCACTAAAGGATGTTAAATAATATTATCATCGTATTATATGATATTAGTCATGATCGCATTGATCATATAGACTATTATGTTTGGACATAGTCCAATATTTTAGACAGGAGGTCAAAGACCATCACTGTCGTTGTCTTATCGGACAACAAGTTTAGCCCGTAGGCACTTCATCACTAACGGATGTTCATAATATGATCATCTTATAGGATGATATAAACCATGATTCCTAAATCACTAGGTTAGATAAGGGAATTGGAAGAATCCAATATAAGGATGGCTGTTGTGATTTTCTCGAATCACATTTGTCAAGAGTGCTAACACGTTCTTAGGTGTTAACAAGGATCTGAATCCCTTGAGTAGGTTTCACCATCTTGGCCGCGTAGGCTAGGTTTCACCTTTAAGACTCCCTTTTAAAATGCATACTGACAGGGAAGGAAGGATATTTATTTTATTCAGGATTTTTATCATAAATCCTAATTCATAAGTTAATGATAGCACAAATGGCCTAGTCGCGTAGACAAGTTAAATTTATAAGCCATGATTTCAGAGAATCGTGGCATTAAGGTTTGAATCAAAGTTCATTACCTTTTCCTGACAGGGAGCTGTAGGCTACCACTGTCTTTAGTCTCAGAGGACATTAACTATAGCCCGTAGGTACTTCCCTTCTAAGGGATGTTTATTACGGAATTGCCCCTTAGGGAAATTCATTAACCATGGTAAACAGAGACCATATTTAGTTAATTTATTAATCATATAGGTTTAGGATTTCTATTATAATTTATCCTAATTATAAAACATTAACAGTTTTATTAGTGGCACCCAATGGCCTGGTCACATGGACATTTATGAATTATAAGCTTATGATTTCAGAGAATCAAAGTATGAAATTATATTGGCACAATAGGCCTAGTCACAAGGACAGTTATAAATTTTTAAGCTATGATTTCAGAGAATCAAAGCATGAAAGTATATTGGCACAATAGGCCTAGTCACAAGGACATTTATAAATTTTAAGCTATGATTTCAGAGAATCAAAGCATGAAAGTATATTGGCACAATAGGCCTAGTCACAAGGACAATTATAAATTATATGCTAGGATTTCAGAGAATCAAAGCATTTGAGGTTTGAACCTAGTTCATTACCTTTATTTGACAGGGAGTCATCGCTACCACTGTCTTTTGGCTCATATGGGAATGAGCAGGGCCCGTAGGCATTATGTTACCACGTATGGTTAAAATATGATCATCTTAATTAATGATGCAAACCCAGGATTCAGAGATCATTAAACTGGGTTAGGAATCTTTTGAAGAATCCTATATAAAAACGACGTGTGTGATTTTTAATGAATCACGTCTGCCAGGAGCGTTAACACGTTTTCAGATGTTAACAGGGATTCGAATCTTTTAAACAGGTCTTACCATCTTGGTCATGTCTTAATAATGACACTCAGGCTAGGTTTCACTCTTAAGATTCTTTATAATAATTAACGCAGAGCAATTTCTAAATTGAAATGTTAATAATGATCTGAATCTAAATTGAGGAACTGCCATCTTGGCCGGTCTTAATATGACCCGAAGCTAGGTCTTGTCCTTTTAGATTTTGCCATTTTATTATAATGGTAGATCTTTCAAAAAGGAAATGTTATTTTCCATTTATTCAATATTTCTTGTTTAGAAGGAAAGTTTAAACTTAATCATTCCACTATATAAAAATAAAAGTATAAAGTTGCCCTAAGCGGGACTTGAAAAGAATAATGTTGTCCTCGTAGGGACTGAAAGATAATTATGTCCTTATAAGGACTTACTAAGGAAACGATCTTCAGTAAGAGGTGTTTCTTCTTTATTTTATTTCTGACTGTCCTCTCCTTGGATGCTCGTTTCATTCTAGCTGCGGTACGAAGCTCAGCATTTCAAGGCTCCAGGTGTGGAGAATTTTTATTACAGCTTCTTCGCTTGGCGACGTATATAAAAATTTGGAAGCAAAAATTTCCAGATTAGGATTTAGAATATTCCTAAGTTAAGTCTAGACTCAGAAGGTCAAGGAATGTGCTACTGTGTTATTGAGATTAAACACTAAGGGCTAGTGTTTAATTCACTCAATGTTGGCTCTGATACCAACCTGTCACACCCTGATTTCCACGTGTCACCGGTGGGCCCGGTGGGGGAGTATCGTGACGTGGTTGGCAACATAATAGTCAAACAACACAATAATCAATATGCACAGCGGAAGCAATTTGAAATATAATACAACCAGATTTAATATTGTAATGTCAAATGTCACAATATTCGGAAGTTTATCCACAGAACGGATCGAAATAAAATATGGAACAATAATTCAACAGACTTCAGGCATCTTAAGCTTGCGAGACTTCTATGATGCTAAGGAGACAACCAGCCAATTACGCCTAGTACCTGCATTTAATCTTTTTGGGAAAATACGTCAGTTTACACTGGTAAATACATTCAACTGACTCATTTTAAAAATGATTGAAAATTGGTTTGGATGCACGTGGCATAAACATTTTATTTAACTTGGGAGAATTATTTAATATTATAATCTTGTGAACGAATTACATGTTCCTTGTGCGTTCAGTAGCCCGGATCTTGTCCGGGTTAAAGATCAATAGACACACCACAATATAGTTTTGTGCACCGACGGGTGTACGCCTACACCCCGCTCTTAAGTCGTGGCCATTTCGTAAAATGATGCCAATGATATCCGGGACATGGTCATTAACCCCCCAAAGGCTTTAAGTAACAAGACTGTTTAAACGAGCCGATCAAATTAGTCAATTACCCACTCAACGGTGGAGGATTTGATGCTCGATCAAGCGGTATGCTATATACCGTAACCCAAGCCCGTATAGGGAAAATAAGTTAAAAGTATTTACCTGAGCAAAGTATAATTCACAATTAGCAAAATGCACGTAGCTTTTACTGGTCCTCCTAATCTGGAACGAAGGTTTTATAATAACCTATTAGAATCCTAACGGGTCTTTAATTAAGCTTAAGCTTAGACCGGCTAGTTTCAAAGATACAGTTCGTACGCACGATTAAGCGAAGACCGGATAGAATGTGATTTAGACCCGAAAAGTTTGAAGACTTGTTTAATATGGGTTTATTATTTACATTCTGGATTTTGAGATAAAACCGTTAAGGTTTGACCCGTTTCGGCTAATTTATGTAAACTTGTTACATAAACCGAACCGTACGCGTAATAAGCGTGGCGGGTATTCATGAGAGCTATTTACAGGTTTCCTAAGTTAATTGTGCCTCAAATATGTTGTGACATCAGTAAGATGTCTTTCATTATGCCCGAAACGTGTTTAAACACAAACTAGGCCCCGTAGGGGTAGTTTGGTCATTTAAAAGTTTATAAAAGAGTTTAAGTAACAACCTGGGTTACAGGTCTGATGTAATCAGCAAAAGTACATAATTTGCAAAGTTATATCAGTAGGATAAAGTGTATATGTGAAACTTATCAATTATAACCAAACTATGCCCCGTAGGGGTATTTTGGTAATTTCACATAAGCCGAAAGGCTCAAAACTGAAGTCTGAGTTTATCAACCTTTGCTTACTGTTAAAATATTATAATTTTCCTCATATATCAGTAGGTATCAACCCGGGTATGTCCAATATAATTTTAATACATACTTTGCGTTAAAAACGCTTAATAAGGTGATTAAAGGCCATTTCCGGGTTCGATACTTAAATATGATATTTTTATATTTCCAGAAGGCTTTAAATAATTTATTTATCATATGTGATCAGTAGCAAAAGGTTTGGAGTCGTTTAGATATGTAAAACTCATTTTATGGCCCGTAAGGGCAAAACCGACAATTACCGGATTAAGCCTACGACTACTAGTTATGCTCAGCCTAAAATTTATTAAAAATCTTTAAAAATACCAAAATAATATATTGCATCAGTGGGTAAAAGATTTGATATCAAAAAGTAGGCTTAACTAGGCTATACGCTAATTACGCCGTTTTATTAACATAAAGCTTTAATTTTGCGATATTGAGCATAACTCTAAATCTACAGTTCAAACTGATGTCAAACTTTGCATACAAGTTTATATATCAGTAATTAAAGTTTCTACTCTTTTACATTTCCAAAAATCACGTTTTAAGGTAATAAGGGCATAACGGTCAACATATGAGCAATTAACGGAAACATGCATATTAATTGGATAACTAATGAACCAAGGTGTAACATCACAGAGGGTTATTCTAACATGTAACCTAGTCCAATTAAAGCTCTGAGGCATTTCTAAAACATGCCTTAACGGGTCAGAACTGAAAGTCAAAGTGAAAGTCAAACTATGTGACTTTCGGTTCCGAACCGGGTATTTACAGGAAATTGTCGGGTTGAACATGTTTAGACATGTTCTTACACTTATTACTAAGTTATAACTATGATCAAATAGGTTGTATATGATCTACAATGTTAATTATGCATAAATGGCATTTTAAGTATCCTGTTGACTTTTTCTTAGCAAGTTTGACCCGACTTTTGACCTGGTTAGAGTGGTAATCAGGGGGAACCCTTTTAAGGGTTTATTACCCACATAATTACCTACTTATATCTACTTTTGATTCGAGATTTGACTGAGCCATTATTAATTAATCTCGAAGTCAAACCGTAATTACGATGGTTTGACTTTTAGCTAAATAACTAAGCTAAACTCAATAAAAGAAAGGATTAGCAACTTACTGAAGTCCTAAGCTTTATTAGTGATCACTTGGAAGCAGACTTGAGCTCCAGGAATGATCAGATAGCTTGAATGAAGTTGTGAAGACTTGTTGCAAGTTCAAGGCCCTTTTATAGTGAATTTCTCACCACAATTTGTTGACACTTGGGTCTACAACTCTCCACAACTGACTTACAAGTGTTCCTAGTGCTTAGGGGGTGCCTAGGGGTCAAGCATGAAGAGGCAAAGTCGATTAAAGGAGGTTACAAGGGTTGTGGTAGATAAAGAATCAAACAAGATCAAAATCTGTCCAGATGGGGCAGTGGCGTAGCGCCACTGCATGAGCAGTTAGTGCTCGCGCTACGCGAGCCCCTAGTGTCATCCAACAAAACTTTTATTAATTGCAGTTTTGGTCCCTGGCCCTTCTAAAGGTCGTTTTCATGTCTTGTTTTGCTTATTGAGCCCTTGAAATTATCATATAAGGGCTTTAAGACATTTACCCACTTTGTTAAGTCCCCGGTTAACTTAATTGTTACCCGAAAAGGCCTAACTTTCAACGTTGACGCTTTAACCCCTCGTACACGAATTTGATCATAACTTTCTCATATGTTGACGAAACTTTATGAAATTTTTATCGTGCATTCTAGTGAGCATAATTAATCGTTACAAAGCTTCGGGTTTGTTAAAAGGTCACTCAGAGGTATAAATTAACATGTTGACACATTTAGTCCCTGTAGTTTGAAATCTCTCACTTTTAGCTTCGTATGATCCATGATTTATTCATTTGAAGGTATGAGCATCATGTAGGGTTAATATATAATATATTTATTCACTGTTTACATTTAGAATACGTATATTCACATACTTTCCATGTTTGTCACCTTTAGTCCTTCTATAATATTCTTTCACATGTTTTAAACATATGACACGTGTCAACACATTATAGGACGTGAATTTTTGAGGTGTTACAGTGCCACACTCTAAACCAACCTCTAGAACTCATACCGCTCATAAAAGTGATTCTCATCACTTAACAAATCAGAGGAGTGTTCCATCTAAGAGATTTGTGTTAAATCAAGAACCACGTGCTAAAGGTTGCACCTATAAATACTTTGTTTCCTGCAAACCCAGGGATTTCACCGGGGAAAAGGGAGTAGTTGATTGCATGTCATGGTTAGACGAGATGGACATTGTGGTGGATATCAGTGGTTGCGCTAATAAGGATGTGGTAAAGTTTGTATCCCAGTGATTCAAAGGTGAGGCACTAGCCTGGTGGAGGTCTTTGATCCAAGCCACTGGGAAAATCCCATTGTACAATCTGTCTTGGGATCAGTTTGTGACGCTGATTAAGGAAAACTACTGCCCTCAGCACGAGGTTGAAAAGATTGAAGCTGATTTCTTGTCTTTGGTTATGAAAAACCTAGATTGTCAAGCCTACCTTACGAGCTTCAATACTATGTCAAGACTGGTTCCGTATTTGGTGACTCCGGAGCCCAAGAGGATAGCTCGTTTTATTGGGGGTTTGACCCCAGAAATCAAGGCCAGTGTGAAGGCCTCCAGACCCGCTAGTTTCAGATCTGCAGCTGATGTCTCTTACTTTGGACGCGGTCCGGCAGAGATCGCTCAGAAACACTGATGCTGAGAAAAGAAAGTGTGAGAATGATAACTCACGAAGATCAGACAAGAAGCATAAGGGAAACAATGACCACAAAAAGGGTTCTGGAAGTAAAAAGGATGGTCATCAGTCGGGCGATAAATCCAAGTGTAAAATCTGTAAGAAGCACCATTTCGGGAAATTCAGATACGAATCAAAATCTCAGTCACAGCCGAGAGTTTGTGGGATTTGTAAATCTTCTGAGCAGAAGACATTGGACTGTAAGAAAATCAAGGATGCGACGTGCTATAGCTGCAACGAGAAAGGGCACATTAAGTCCAACTGCCTAAAGTTTGCAAAGAAGGCTGAGGATGGGAAAAAGACCAATGCTAGGGTCTTCCAGATGAACGCACAGGAGGCGATCCAGAATGATAATGTCATAACAGATACCTTCCTTATTAATGATGTTTATGCAAGGGTGTTATTTGATTCTGGAGCAGATAAGTCATTTGTTGATGATAAGTTTTGTAAGTTGTTAAACCTACCTATTAGAACCCTAAGCATAAAATATGAGGTTGAATTAGCCGATGGCACCATAGAAACCACATCAACCGTGTTAGATTGATGTTTCATATCCATTAGGAACCACTCTTTTCCATTGTCCTTACTTCCTTTGAAGTTAGCCGGTTTTGATATAGTTATAGGCATGGACTGGTTATCTCATAACCAGGCCCAGATTGTTTGCAACAAGAAGCAAGTGGTGATCAAGACTCTGTCTGGTGAGTCTCTTACCATTCAGGGAGATACCCAGTATGGATTACCTGAGCAAGTATCTATGCTCAAGGCATCTAGGTGTTTGAAGAAGGGTTGTGTCATTTATATGGCACAGGTAACTATTGATGAGCAGAAGCCTAAGATTGAAGATATCGCCGTCATTTCTGAATATCCTGAAGTATTCCCTGAAGAACTACCTGGTTTGCCACCAGATAGGCAAGTAGAATTCAGAATTGACATTATTCCAGGAGCAGCACCTGTTGCAAGGGCACCTTACAGGTTGGCACCAACAGAGATGAAGGAGTTGAGGACCCAATTAGATGAATTGTTAGCCAAAGGTTTTATTAGACCTAGTTCATCTCCTTGGGGAGCACCTATCCTGTTTGTAAAGAAGAAGGATGGATCGATGCGTCTATGCATCGATTATCGCGAGCTTAATAAAGTCACTATCAAGAATAGGTATCCTTTGCCCAGGATCGACGATCTGTTCGATCAATTACAAGGGGCAAGCTACTTCTCTAAGATTGATTTGAGGTCAGGCTATCATCAATTGAAGGTTAAACATGAAGATGTACACAAAACTGCATTTAGGACTCGTCATGGTCATTACGAGTTCTTAGTGATGCCTTTTGGGCTCACTAATGCACCTGCCGCATTCATGGATCTCATGAATCGTGTCTGCAAGCCTTATTTGGATAAACTCGTCATCGTCTTCATCGATGACATTCTCATTTACTCCAAGAGTCAAGCTGACCATGAGAAGCATCTCCGTTGCATTCTTAAGCTGCTTCAACAGGAAAAGCTCTATGCCAAGTTCTCGAAGTGTGAATTTTGGCTTCGTGAAGTCCAATTCCTTGGACATGTTGTTAGTGAGCGTGGTATCCAAGTAGATCCCGCTAAGGTTGAAGTTGTCATGAATTGGCAAGAGCCAAAGAAGCCTACAGAGATTCTGCTTTCTAGGTTTAGCAGGATATTATAGGCAATTTATAGAAAACTTCTCAAGGATTGCTGCACCCCTAACTTCGTTAACATGTAAGAATATTAAGTTTGACTAGGGTCCTAAGCAGCAGGAATCCTTTGGCATCCTTAAGCAAAAGTTGAGCAATGCACCTGTGTTAACATTGCCTGATGGAATAGAGGAATCTGTAGTATATTGTGATGCATCGCACACAGGTATGGGTTGTGTGCTTATGCAGAAAGGCAAGGTCATTTCCTACGCTTCTCGACAATTAAAAGTGCATGAGAATAATTACACCACCCATGATTTGGAGTTGGGTGATGTTGTATTTACACTAAAACTGTGGAGGCATTATTTGTATGGAACTAAGTGTGTGATCTACTCTGATCACAAAAGCCTTCAACATCTGTTTAATCAGAAGGATTTGAACATGAGGCAGCGATGATGGATGGAAACTCTGAATGATTATGACTGTGAAATAAGATACCATCCAGGCAAGGCAAATGTGGTTGCCGATGCCTTAAGTAGAAAGGAAAGGGTGAAGCCCATAAGAATCAATGCCAAAAGCATTGAATTAAAGAATAGTTTGAATGAAAGGTTGTTAGCTGCACAGAAGGAAGTTGTACTAGAAGCTAACTATCCTAATGAGAAGCTAGGAGTAACTGCTGAACAGTTATCCTATGGTAAGGACGGAATCCTGAGATTAAATGGATGAATATGGGTTCCAGTGTATGGAGGACTTCGGGATGTCATCCTCCAGGAAGCCCATAGTTCTAAGTACTCCGTTCATCCTGGAGCTGATAAGATGTACCAGGATCTGAAGGCAAATTTTTGGTGGATAGGCTTAAAGAAGTCTATAGCTACCTATGTAGCCAAATGTTTGACATGCGCGCAAGTCAAAGCTGAACACCAAAAGCCGTCAGGTTTACTACAACAGCCTGAACTTCCCACCTGGAAGTGGGAAATGGTGACAATGGATTTTATAACCAAGTTACCTAAGACAAAGAAAGGAAATGATACTATTTGGGTGATAGTGGATAGATTGACTAAGTCAGCTCACTTCCTACCTATTAAGGAAACACATAGCTCGGATAAGTTAGCTCAGCTGTATGTGGATGAGATTGTATCTCTCCACAGAGTACCAGTGTCTATCATTTCTGATAGGGATACAAGGTATACATCGCACTTCTGGAAAAGTTTTCAACAATCCCTAGGCACTCGGCTGAACTTCAGCACTGCTTATCATCCACAAACGGATTGTCAAAGTGAACGAACGATTCAAACACTGGAAGATATGTTAAGGGCTTGTGTTATTGACCTAGGTGGAAGTTGGGATGAACATCTTCCACTGATCGAGTTTTCATACAATAATAGCTATCACTCTAGTATCCAAGCTGCACCATTTGAAGCTTTGTATGGAAGAAAGTGCAGAACACCCGTTTGCTGGGCAGAAGTTGGAGATGTTCAACTAACAGGACCCGATATAGTCCCGGAGACGACATATAAGATTGTGCAGATAAGAGATCATCTCAAGGCTGCCAGAGATAGGCAGAAAAGCTACGCAGACTTAAGGCGTAAACCTCTAAAGTTCGAGGTTGGTGACAAAGTGTTGCTTAAAGTATCACCCTGGAAGGGAGTGATGCGATTTGGTAAGAAAGGTAAGTTAAGCCCAAGGTATATAGGACCATTTGAGATCATCGAATGTGTCAGATCCGTGGCCTATAAGTTAAACTTGCCTGAAGAGCTCAGTGGTATTCATAACATATTCCACATCTGCAATCTGAAGAAATGTCTAGCTGAGGAGTCACTAGTCATGTCACATAAGGATGTGCACATAGATGAGAGTTTAAAGTTTGTTGAAAAACCTTTGTCGATCGAGGATCGACAGGTTAAGAAGCTTCGAAGGAAGCATGTGCCAATTGTAAAGGTCAAATGGGATGCCCGTAGAGGTCCCGAGTACATGTGGGAGGTAGAGTCCACAATGAAAGAAAAATACCCTTATTTATTTCAGTAAATCTCAAGGTCGAGATTTCTTTTAAGGGGGTGAGGATGTGACTCCTCGAAAATTTATGTCTAATAATGTATCGACACGTGTCATGAGCTTTAAACACGTAGAAGGTTACTTATGAAGGACTAAAGTTGACAAACAAAGAAAGTATGTGAATATAAGGGTTTAAAGTGTCAACAATGGATAAATATACTTTACTGTAACCCTACACGATGTTTATACCCTTAAACGAATGAATCATGGATCATACGAAGCTAATTGTGGAAGAAAGTGAGAGATTACAAACTACAGGGGTTAAATGTGTCAACATGTTTAAAGTATACCTCTGAATGACCATTTAGCGAACCCGAAGCTTTGTAACGGTTAATTATGCTCACTAGAATAAGTGATAAAAATTTCACAAGGTTTCGATAAAATATGAGAAAGTTATGACAATATTCGTATACGAGGGGTTAAAAGCGTCAACGTTGAAATTTATGACTTTTAGGGTGATCACAAAGTTAACCAAGGACTTAACAAAGTTTGTATAAGTCTTAAGGTCCTTAAAAATCAAGTTAGAGGGCTGAAAATGCAAAATTGGAACTTAAAACCACGTTATAAAGGACCAGGGGCCAAATTGCAATTAGCTGAAACTTGTTTGGCTGGTTCTGGGGAGCCAGGCGGCCCGCGTAAGATTCCTTATGGGTCTACGCGGCCCGTGTAAGCATGCCAGCGATAGAAAACTCCTGGCAGCTGCCAGTTCAGGTATGTAACCGACTTAAAAGTTTGTTTTCTTATACCAGGGACTTCCCCACTGGTATTTCATGCACTAGGGACAGTTGTGATGATCTGAATCCATGTATAGAGTTGTTTGGCATGATCTAATGGCATCAAAACTTATATATAAGGAGCCCTTTAGTTGCAACATTGAGCACATTCATTTGCAAACTTTCACAAACTTCTTTCTAGAGCTCTCTGGTCAGCAACCAAGATTCCTTAGGCTTCCTAATCGTGCATAGGACCCTTGTAAGTGTCCTTGACCCTTCTTAATTCAGTTTTGCCTAGTTAATTAACCTAAAGTCAAACCATCGTAATTAGAGTTTGACTTCGAGATTAATCAATAATTGTCCAGTCAAATTTCAAATTAAAAGTACCTAAGAGTTGGTAATTATGTGGGAAATAAACCCTTAAAAGTGCACCCTCTGATTCCCAATCTAACTAGGTCAATTGTCGGGTCAAAGTTAATCTTAAAAAGTCAACAGAAAGCTTATTTTCAAATTAATGCATAATTAGCAATGTAGGAGCCATGCAACTTGTTTTATCATTAATATAACTTGGTAATTAATGTACGAACATGTCTAAACATGTTCAACGCGACAATTTTCAGTTTAGGCTCGGTTCGGAACCGAAAGTCGCATAAGTTGACTTTTGCTTTGACTTTCAGTTCTGACCCAATGTAGCATGTTTTAGAAATGCCTTAGAGCCTTATTAGGACCAGGTTTCATGTTAGTATAACCCTATGTGATTATACAACTTGGCTCTTTAGTTATCCGATTCATATGCATGTTTCCGTTAAATGCTTAAAAGTTGACTATTATGCCCATATGACCTTAAAATGTGATTTTTGAAAATGTAAAAGAATATAAACCTTAGTTACTGATTATTAAACTTGTCCCTAAAATTTGACATCAGGTTGAGGTCTAGATTAGGAGTTATGCTCATTAGCGTAAATGAAAAGCTTTTTATTAATTAAACGACGTAATTAGCATATAGCCTATCTAAACCCAATTTTTGATACCAAAATTTTTACCCACTGATGTAATATATTATTTTGGGATTTTTGAAGATTTTTATTTATTTTTAGGCTGAGCATAACATAGAGTTCCAAGCTTGATTCGGTTATTGTCGGTTTTGCCCTTTTGGGCTATAAAATGAGTTTTACAAATAATTTTGATACCAAACCTTTTTCTACTGATCTAATATGATAAATAAAACATTTTGAGCCTTCTGGAATAATAAAAATATCAGCTTTCCTTTAAAAACCCGGAAATAGCTCAAAATCGCCTTTTTAAGCATTTTTAACGCATAGTATGTATCAAAACTATTTTAAACAAGGTTTGATGCCTACTAATGTTTTCAGTAAATTTTATATTTTAACAGTAAGCAAAAGTTTTAAACTCATAAATTCAGTTTTGACCTTTTAAGCCTATGTGAAATTACCAAAATGCCCCTCAGGTGCATAGTTTGGTTATAAATGATAAATTTAACATATATATAATACCCTACTGTTATAACTTATTAAATTAAATATTTTTACTGATTATATCAGACCTGTAACTCAGATTATTATTTAAACTCTTTTATAACCTTTTAAATGACCAAAATACCCCTACGGGGCATAGTTTGTGTTTAAATTCGTTTCGGGCATAATAGAATATATCTTACTGATGTCACAACATATTTAAGGCATATTAACTTAGAAAACCTGTATATGACTCTTTTGGTTACCCGTTACGAATCTTGCGCTTTCGGTTCGGTTTATATAACTAGTTTGCATAAATTGACCGAAACGGGTCAAACCTTATCGCTTTTGTCTCAAAATCCAGAATGTGTTTAGTTTACCCATATTATACAAGTCTTCAAACTTGTCAGGTCTAAATCACATCATATTCCGGTCTTCGCTTAATCGTGCGTTTGAACCGTAGCTTCCTTTAAAACTAACCGGTCTAAGTTTAGGCTTAATTAAAGACCCGTTAGGAATCTAATATGTTATTAAAAACCTTTGTTCTATATTAGGAGACTCGGTAAAAGCTATTTGCACTTGCTGTTTGTGATTAATACTTACAAAGGTAAATACTTTTAACTTATTTTCCCTATACGGGCTTGGGGTACGGTATATAAAATACCGCTTGGTCGGGCATTGAATTTTTAATTGTATGAAGGTTAAATTATTGAAATGTCCCGTTTAAATTGTTTTGTTTGCTTAAAACCTTTAAGGGGTTAATGACCATGTCCCGGATATCCTTGGCATCATTTTACGAAATGGCCACGACCTAAGCACGGGGTATAGGCGTACACCCGACAGTGCATATATAAATAATAAGGTATAACCGCCGGTTTCGGGAATAACCCGCCGCGGGACTATATCATGTGGTGTGTCTATTAATCTTTAACCTGGTATCAATCCGGGCTACTAAACGTATAACAAACATGTAATTCTTTTACAAGTTTATATATAAATAATTATCCCAAGTTATAAAATGTTTTGTGCCTTGTGCATTCAAATCAATTTTTCAAAACCTTTTCAAAATGAGTCAGTTAATTGTATTTACCAGTGTAAACTGACGTACTTTCCTAAAAAGGTTAAGTGTAGGTACTACTCGAAATAGGCTGGCCTCTCCTTAGCATCAATAAGAGTCTCGCAAGCTTGGATGCATTTTAAGTGTCACACACCGACCACGTAAAACAACGAAACGTGGCGGAAACGTCGGGGAGTGTTGTAACAGAATTAATTGTTTCACAACCATGGAAGTTAAAGTTACGTTTTATTTATCAAACAAGAGAGTTACATTGTCTTCAAACAAGAAACAAAGAGTACATAACATAAATTAACTAGTTCTTGCTTCGTTTTAAGTCACTAAGGCACAGGTCCGCCTAAATGTGTCTTTATCATCCTATGCAATAGTCTCCTGAAAACACATGTGAAAATAGGTATGTCAGCATAAAAATGCCTGTGAGATACATAGGTTTCGTGAAAAATAGGATTCATGACTTGAGTTTAATGAAACTGTTTAATAAAAAGTAGCCATGAATCTTGTTGAATGGTTCCTTTCATAAATCATTTGAACAGTGATAAATAAACCAAATGATATATATGTATAAAAGAATAATGTATGGTTAAGTGAATAACCATGTAAAATGAGTTTGTATAAGTTATGTATTTGTAAAACGATGTTTATTGTGAAGATTGTATTGTAGATGTAATATGTCTAAACTGAAATGGTTTAAATAACGCTACAATATGTAATACCATAAAAGCACTTATATATAGGAAGTACCGGCGGCGTATCCACCATGTTTTTATCGTATTACACGTCGCCTCGTTACTTAAATCACTTACCCAAACAACCACCAAAATGTAATGTTTAACAATTGTAGAAATGTTTATGTATGGTCAAATACGGTTTACACAGTTCAACAGTTACAAACGGTTCACATAATCAAATGGTTATAACGGTTCACATGGTCAAATGGTTATAACGGTTCACATGGTCAAATGGTTACAACGGTTCAAAATGTAATATAATGTGTTCATATGCTGGATGAGCATATGCAACAAATTGTAATGTAAAACAATGTACTAAGTATGCTAAGTTAACATGCAAAGCAGAAAACTCATGTAAATCAATGTGCTAGCATGCTCAGTCAACATACATAGCAGAAAAGTCATGTAAATCAATGTAATGTAAATCATGTACTATAAGTGTACTAATGAACATAGCAAGTTTATGATGTAAAAACATGAAAGCATGAAAGTAACAAGTAGGCACATGTGTTTCACCCCAAAATAGTTGGAAAACAGTAAAAGAGGGGTTTATGTACTCACTTGAGATTGCTTAGAAGTCCTAGGATAACCACCAAGCAAGGCTAGAAGATCCCGGAATCAAACGGCACCTAATATAGGTAACTATGTTAATAAACCGGACCTATATCGGAGGATCGGATAGAATGAGGGCTCGTAAACCAAATGAGTATGGGAACTCATGTAATATGGTTTAATAAAGCCTACATACTACAATGAAACCTAACCTAAGTGCTTACGACCCATTACGACCCGTTTAGGTAGCTTATACTACTTTAACGCGTCGTTCGCGTAAAACGCGTTCGGAATGCCTAACTAGCCCTATGATAAGTAAAATATGCCTTAACATGTCTAATATTGTTGCTAAATCAGTTTAGATATAAAAAATTATGTTACATATGCTTAAAATGAATTTTGGCGTAAAAAGGGCATTTTGGTAATTTACCTAAGGCATATGAACTACCTATCATGCGACTAATCAAACCTAAGTGACCATAAGGTATAACCTCGGAAGGTTATTCCCTACGCTACTATGGTAACGTAACATGTTTGGTCGGAACCTAATGATCGACCAAACGGGTCGTATCATGCGACTAATCAAACCTAAGTGACCATAAGGTATAACCTCGGAAGGTTATTCCCTACGCTACTATGGTAACGTAACATGTTTGGTCGGAACCTAATGATCGACCAAACGGGTCGTGTTCGAAAGTCTAAGCGGGTGTTTAGTCCGCTTGACTTTCGGCTCCACACAAGCACTAATCTAAAAAAAATGACGAGCTAAACATGCTAGAACATGTTTAGTTAAGTTAGAAAACAGGTTTTGATATCAAAACAAACGGTTTTGATATCCTAGAGTAGTTTGGTTACAAAATACGCGAGAAAACACATTTTGGCCGAAACTACGACTCGTCACTGAGCCTAGATAACGTGGTAATCAGTAGGTATAGTCACTAGGGACTACAACCATCGTGATTACGCTCACGTTATGAAGTTCAAACGAACTTCGCGTTGACCATAAACTGGTCAAAGCAGAAAGTCAAACGCAGTTTGACTTTAACGACAAAAACGAATGAAAAGAACGAAAGAATACTTACAGAAGGTCCCCGCTAGCTCTTGATCCGATTTACTCTTAGTTATGAAGCATAAACTTCAACTTAGAGAGCCAAAATCAGATTCAAGTGTGCTTTGGGAGGAAATGAGGGTGGGTATTTATAGGAATTCAAGAACCGTTAAGATCGTTCATCGAAAACTGAGCTTTGATCTGGACCTTACATGTGTGCCCATGGTTTTCTAAAACCATGGGAGCCCCTAATATGGACTATGTTCATTGAATACCAGCCCATGGTTTTGCAAAACCATGGGTTAAAACCATCAACACTTCAAAATGGACTAGGTTCATTGAATCTGGTCAGAAATTTCAAAAATGGTCCCTACACTTGTAAAACTTGATTTTTTTGCACTTTTAAGCCCCGTTAACCCCATTTCTAGGCTCTAAAATAAATTTAAAGTATAGGGAACTCAAAACATGCTCAAAAGTATCTCGGATGTCGGTTCGTTTGGTCGTACGGTTGCGTTATTCGCTTAATTACGACGGAATGCGCATAAGCGCGAAAAACGATCCAAATTGTGCGACGAATGGATTTTTCTTATGCCAAACACTAAAATAAAATATTTTAATGCTTACATAAATTTTTGGATGTCCGGATGTATTCAGAATGTAAGTTATGCGCGAAAATGCAAACTTGTGCACTTTTTGACGTTTTTAGTCCCTGAATGACCCAAAATTTTATTTTAGCACACCGAACCCCTCAAAGCCTATTTCTAAGCTATGTAAAGGGTATTTATGGTATTTTTAACTTATGTTCATGTTCCGGAATGTCTGTTCCAGTACGAATCGTCATACTTTCGCAGTTTGTCGAATTTAGTCCATGTAAGCGATTAAACTTGATTTTGCCATACCAAAGCCTTCAAAACTTATTTCTAAGTTATGTAGAGGTTATTTAAGGTATGTTAAGAATATGTTGATGTTTCGGAGTGTTTGTCGCATTAAACTGATTACGTTTTCGCACCAGTTGGCGTATAACTCTCCAGAAAGCGATTTAAAGCTTGAAATCGAACAAGAATTGATATGTGCAAAAGATACACACATTTATACAAATCCCAAGTATGAAACACAATATTTCATTGATTTGGTATTTTTTTTGCTGGTCGCAGTGACCCAGGTGTCACAGTCTCCCCTACTTTAGGAAATTTCGTCCCGAAATTTATTCGTAGGAGTCTGTCTGTGACTTTGTGTTAAATGATCATCAAAGATATGAAAGGCATAATCCTGTTATTTTCATCAACGGATATTCTAAAGAAGCGAAAATGAACGAACGGAGTCATTTTCCTCAACGGGTTCTTCGGAAATGGAAAAATGAAGGATTTAACAAACGGATATTCATTTCCCTCAACGGATATTCTTCAGAACGAAAATGAACAAACAGAGTCATTTTCCTCAACGGGTATTCTTCAGAATTGGAAATGAAGGATTAAACAAACAGATATTCATTTCCTCAACGGATAATCTTTAGAAACGAAAATGAACAGACGGAGTCATCTTCAACGGTTGCTTCCTCAGAAACGGAAATGAGAAGGATAAACAAACGGATATTCATTTCCTCAACGGGTAATCTTCATAAACGAAAATGAACTGAAGGAGTCATTTTCAACGGTTGCTTCATCAGAAATGGAAATGAAGGATTAGACAAATGGATATTCATTTCCTCAACGGATAATCTTTAGAAACGAAAATGAACAGACGGAGTCATTTTCAACGGTTGCTTCATCAGAGTTGGAAATGAATTGGGTAAACTCTAGATACATGACATAACTTGTTGTGATTCTTGTGCACTAAATTCCATAATTATGTATGCATCCATAATTACGTAATTCGTTGCACAGTCCGCACAGTTTGTTTTGTAATTGTTTAGGGGAAGAAAATTAAACCTGTGATGAGGGTGACTAGACTACCATAGGGTCCTTTTAATTAGATCGACAACTGATCTTTTTAATTAGGCCACCAAGGAGTCCTTTCAGCTATATCATCACATGATATTCCTAACCAGATTTTTGGATCAATCTGTTTAACTAGACCACTAAAGGGGTCTAATTATGGAGTAGTACTTTATAATCCAAGGGACTTAACTACAACGTAGAAGTCCATTAAGGATTTTAGGTAGTACCTTTAGGTATCCTACTATGAATTCCTTATACGAAGATATGGAAGATTCTACGAGGATTTGGATAACCTAATTTGGATCACACAAAAACATAAAAGGGAACACATAAGCACATAATCACATAATTGTTTTCTTGGTTATTAATTGTTATTATCTTGTTATTGATTGTTATTGACTTGGCTTTGATTTGAACATGGGTATTCAAGGCATACCAAGAACCCAGTTGATGGACTTCAACGTCCTCAAGCATCTATCTGAAAAGATAGGATGATCTTCTAAAAATTCGATTTTTACAAGTAATCACCACATTCGAATTAAGGTATACAACAATTAAGGACTTACGAAAATATCCTTAGGTACCCCATTAAGGAGTGGGTATTCGTCCAGAGTTGTAACTTGCGCCTTGTACTTCGTTTTCCTTGGAGGAAACGGTTACTTAGGATTTTCGTGGAAAACGCAAGAGATCATACAATGGAAGAAATTTGGGGGTAGTCTGTTCTTCAAGGAATACGGTTCCTTGATTGTCGGTATCGTAGGGGATATGTTGTTTATTCATGCAACCACAATAAATATATTGCAATGTAAGTAAAAGATTTATTTATAAACAACATCAACAACTATTTCATGGACCTTGACAACAAAAGAAAATAATACATAAGACGTGATTATTTCTAAACGGTGTTGTCTTCTAGTCGGTCAGATGCTCATCCCTGTGCTGGATTTGCATCAGCAAGCTTTGGGCAATTTCTTCGGAAATGACCCATCTCGCCACAGTTGTAGCAAGAACCTGGTGGAAAACGACCTTGAGCAGGATTGTTGTTAACTTGGTTGGGTGCAGCTGTAGTTGGGCAAACCCTCGCTGTATGACCTATATGTCCACAAACTTGGAATGTGCGGCACTTCGCACCAGCATGATGATGTAGGCTACATTGGTTGCACAAGGGTGCAGTTCCGTTGTAGGGCTTCCTAGCAGGGGGTTGAGCTAGTTGGTTGGGGACGGCTTGACCATTGTGAGCGACCATGGCGAAGTTCTGAGAAGCCTTTCGCTTCTTTGACTTCTTAGGGGATCCAGTCTGTTCATCCATGGTCTTTGATTCCTCGATTGGTTTCTTGTCACCCTTTCGAAAAAGTTTACCTTTCCTGATCTGAGATTCAGTCAAGGTTGCAGCTAGCTCAATGGCCTGTCTAACTGTAGTAGGGTTGCTACCAGTCACAATGTCTTGTATTGAGTCAGGGAGGCCATCAATGTACTTTTCGATTGCCTTATCCAAAGGCGTGACCATGTTCGGGCATAACAGACTTAACTCCTCATAACGGTCCGTGTAGGCTCGATGCTCACAGCTATCTTGCTTAAGATCATCAAATTCCCTTTCTAGAGCCCTTAGCTCATGACGAGGATAGAATTCCTTCATCATAAGAGCCCTAAGCTCGGCCCAAGTCTGTGCTAAAGCAACCTCGGCACCACGGTCTCTCATCACCCCGTTCCACCATGTAAGAGCCCTCTTCAGAAACACACTGGAAGCAAACTCGAGCTTGCGATTATCAGGACACTGAACGTGATGAAATGTACTCTCAGTGCTCTCGAACCATTGTAGGAGCCCAGTTCCTCCTTCAGAACCACTAAACTTGAGTGGCTTAGCCAAATTGAAACTCTTGAAATTTCATGGAGCATTATTGTTGTTGTTGGCTTGGTTCAGTTGGGCAATAAGATTTGGGAAAGCAGCGGCCATTTGCTGCGCGATGATTTCTGCCAGTTCGGCATTCGCTATCTGATTGTCGCGTCGAGGAGGCATTCTAAAAGGAGGGAAACATGAAAGGAAACGAGCGAGATGATTAGATGAAAAGGCTGAGGTGATACAAAATTTGACAAAAGCAAAGATGGCGGTCATTTGTTTGTTACCACAAGGCAAACAAACGACACATTGTGACTAATCAAGGTAAATGGGTTAAAAATAATGTATCGCGAAGACATGCTCGCCTATAAGTGAACACTCACCCCAAGAGTTCCCAGGTAAGAGTGACTGGTCCGATTATGTGGATTTGTACGAACACTCTAGCCTTAGACAGAAAACCCAGGGTACAGGCATTCACTCTTCCAGTTTGCACGTGTTCACACTATTTAGGACCCAAAACGTTGACGAGATTTTGAAAACTCAAAGAGGTTCAAAACCTTATAACAGAGGGTTCAAAACCTTACAATAGAGGGTTCAAAACCTAGTAATCAATCATCCATGAACAGATGATTAATTTTCAAAGCGGATTCGGAATTGATGTTCTCATTGCGGTTATCACCTAAGGATAGGTGACGGTTTTTGTTTTAAAAATCTGAACGCAAATCTTCTTGCGTTAGGGTCCTAGGAAGGTTATAGTCTAGGTCAAAGCATTAATAATAACCTAATTCCCTATAACCATTGGCTCTGATACCAACTTTTCTATCACACCCCGACCACGTAAAACAACGAAACGTGGCGGAAACGTCGGGGAGTGTTGTAACAGAATTAATTGTTTCACAACCATGGAAGTTAAAGTTACGTTTTATTTATCAAACAAGAGAGTTACATTGTATTCAAACAAGAAACAAAGAGTACATAACATAAATTAACTAGTTCTTGCTTCGTTTTAAGTCACTAAGGCATAGGTCCGCCTAAATGTGTCTTGATCATCCTATGCAATAGTCTCCTGAAAACACATGTGAAAATAGGTACGTCAGCATAAAAATGCCTGTGAGATACATAGGTTTCGTGAAAAATAGGATTCATGACTTGAGTTTAATGAAACTGTTTAATAAAAAGTAGCCATGAATCTAGTTGAGTGGTTCCTTTCATAAATCATTTGAATAGTGATAAATAAACCAAATGATATATATGTATAAAAGAATAATGTATGGTTAAGTGAATAACCATGTAAAATGAGTTTGTATAAGTTAAGTATTTGTAAAACGATGTTTATTGTGAAGATTGTATTGTAGATGTAATATGTCTAAACTGAAATGGTTTAAATAACGCTACGATATGTAATACCATAAAAGCACTTATATATAGGAAGTACCGGCGGCGTATCCACCAGGTTTTTATCGTATTACACGTCGCCTCGTTACTTAAATCACTTACCCAAACAACCACCAAAATGTAATGTTTAACAATTGTAGAAATGTTTATGTATGGTCAAATACGGTTTACACAATTCAACAGTTACAAACGGTTCACATAATCAAATGGTTATAACGGTTCACATGGTCAAATGGTTATAACGGTTCACATGGTCAAATGGTTACAACAGTTCAAAATGTAATATAATGTGTTCATATGCTGGATGAGCATATGCAACAAATTTTAATGTAAAACAATGTACTAAGTATGCTAAGTTAACATACAAAGCAGAAAAGTCATCTAAATCAATGTGCTAGCATGCTCAGTCAACATACATAGCAGAAAAGTCATGTAAATCAATGTAATGTAAATCATGTACTATAAGTGTACTAATGAACATAGCAAGTTTATGATGTGAAAACATGAAAGCATGAAAGTAACAAGTAGGCACATGTGTTTCACCCCAAAATAGTTTGGAAAACAGTAAAAGAGGGGTCTATGTACTCACTTGAGATTGCTTAGAAGTCCTAGGATAACCACCAAGCAAGGCTAGAAGATCACGGAATCAAACAGCACCTAATATAGGTAACTATGTTAATAAACCGGACCTATATCGGAGGATCGGATAGAATGAGGGCTCGTAAACCAAATGAGTATGGGAACTCATGTAATATGGTTTAACAAAGCCTACATACTACAATGAAACCTATCCTAAGTGCTTACGACCCATTACGACCCGTTTAGGTAGCTTATGCTACTTTAACGCGTCGTTCGCGTAAAACGCGTTCGGAATGCCTAACTAGCCCTATGATAAGTAAAATATGCCTTAACATGTCTAATATTGTTGCTAAATCAGTTTAGATATCAAAAATTATGTTACATATGCTTAAAATGAATTTTGGCGTAAAAAGGGCATTTTGGTAATTTACCTAAGGCATATAAACTACCTATCATGCGACTAATCAAACCTAAGTGACCATAAGGTATAACCTCGGAAGGTTATTCCCTATGCTACTATGGTCACTTAACATGTTTAGTCGGATCCTAATGATCGACCAAACGGGTCGTGTTCGAAAGTCTAAGCGGGTGTTTAGTCCGCTTGACTTTCGGCTCCACACAAGCACTAATCTAAAAAAAATGACGAGCTAAACATGCTAGAACATGTTTAGTTAAGTTAGAAAACAAGTTTTGATATCAAAACAAACGGTTTTGATATCCTAGAGTAGTTTGGTTACAAAATACGCGAGAAAACGCATTTTGGCTGAAACTACGACTCGTCACTAAGCCTAGATAACGTGGTAATCAGTAGGTATAGTCACTAGGGACTATAACCATCGTGATTACGCTCACGTTATGAAGTTCAAACGAACTTCGCGTTGACCATAAACTGGTTAAAGCAGAAAGTCAAACGCAATTTGACTTTAACGACAAAAACGAATGAAAAGAACGAAAGAATACTTACAAAAGGTCCCCGCAAGCTCTTGATCCGATTTACTCTCAGGTATGAAGCATAAACTTCAACTTAGAGAGCCAAAATCAGATTCAAGTGTGCTTTGGGAGGAAGTGAGGGTGGGTATTTATAGGAATTCAAGAACCGTTAAGATCGTTCATCGAAAACTGAGCTTTGATCTGGACCTTACATGTGTGCCCATGGTTTTCTAAAACCATGGAAGCCCCTAATATGGACTATGTTCATTGAATACCAGCACATGGTTTTGCAAAACCATGGGTTAAAACCATCAACACTTCAAAATGGACTAGGTTCATTGAATCTGGTCAGAAATTTCAAAAATGGTCCCTGCACTTGTAAAACTTGATTTTTTGCACTTTTAAGCCCCGTTAACCCCATTTCAAGGCTCTTAAATAAAGTTAAAGTATAGGGAACTCAAAACATGCTCAAAAGTATCTCGGATGTCAGTTCGTTTGGTCGTACGGTTGCGTTATTCGCTTAATTACGACGGAATGCGCATAAGCGCGAAAAACGATCCAAATTGTGCGACGAATGGATTTTTCTTATGCCAAACACTAAAATAAAATATTTTAATGCTTACATAAATTTTTGGATGTCCGGATGTATTCAGAATGTAAGTTATGCGCGAAAATGCAAACTTGTGCACTTTTTGATGTTTTTAGTCCCTGAATGACCCAAAAGTTTATTTTAGCACACCGAACCTCTCAAAGCCTATTTTCTAAGCTATGTAAATGGTATTTATGGTATGTTTAAGTTATGGCCATGTTCCAAAATGTCTGTTCCAGTACGAATCGTCATACTTTCGCAGTTTGTCGAATTTAGTCCCTGTAAGCGATTAAACTTGATTTTGCCATACCAAAGCCTTCAAAACTTATTTCTAAGTTATGTAGAGGTTATTTAAGGTATGTTAAGCATGTTTTGATGTTCCAGAGTGTTTGTCGCATTAAACTGATTACGTTTACGCACCAGTTGGCGTATAACTCTCCAGAAAGCGATTTAAAGCTTGAAATCGAACAAGAATTGATATGTGCAAAAGATACACACATTTATACAAATCCCAAGTATGAAACAAAATATTTCATTGATTTGGTATTTGTTTGCTGGTCGCAGTGACCCAGGTGTCACATTAAGTCTGATGAACTATGTTTCCTTTTTATTTGATCCGCCTGTGGATCTGTTTCAATTATTTTGTGATACTTAATATTACAATTTATTCGGTTGAAATAAATCTATCTTTTGCTTCCGCTGTGTATTTAAAATTGTGTTGTTTGACTATGATGATATCAAATACGTCACGATACTCCCCACCGGGCCCACCGGTAATACGTGGAAATATCGGGGTGTGACAACTGCTCATGACCCGTTCTATTTATAGCTGAAATTTGGGTCTCACGCGGCCCGCGTGAGCCCACCCTTGATCTTTACGCGGCCCGCGTGGAGGTCTAGTAGTAGATTAGGGCTAGCGTGTCACACCTAGGGCTGCCACGTGTGTGACGCGTGGCCCGGCATGCTTATCCGGTCAAACTCCAAGTTGACGCGGCCCGCGTAAGGGTCTGTTTATCCTTTACGCGGCCCGCCTGAAGACCAAAAATCTTGATTTCTTGATTTTTGTTATGGATTAGGGTTTCAGGGGTCCGGGTTTTCACTTACGGGTAGTTTTGGGACATTTTTTAGAGTCCTTACAGTTTGGTTGACCAACTTGGAATGGGTAATGTAACGTAACATACCGAGCAAATCTAAGGTGAGTTCACTTCTCTTGAGCATACGTCCCGGTGGGTGGGACAATCAATTGGGTATTCCTGAGAGGAATAAGTCTTTGGGTAAATCATTAGGTATTCCTGAGAGGAATAAGTCATATGGGTAAAAACTGGAATGTTGGATAATACACTCAATTCCTATCACCATTAAGTCCCATCTTGTTTGTTACCTGAGAGGTAACAGGGTATTAGTTGATAGCGCTATTTAGGTTTGGCACCCTCACCCCGTACCTGAGAGGACGAGTGTGAACTAATGACCCAGTCATGACCAATGCTTAGATAGGGGCATTGGGGAAGGGCAAAAATAATCTGCAGCCATCTTGTACAGTACTCGAGTTATTATTAACATTACTTTCGGAATTGTTATTAAACTGGATTAAACACTTGGTAACCAAACATTTTCATAAAACCGTGAACTCACCAGCGTTGTCTGATACACTTGTGTGCATGCTCGCAGGTTATAGGTATGTGTGGATGTGGAACTTGCTTTCTGGGATGCTAGAGTGGTCATGGGTCGAAACACATGGAAATTTGAAACAAGACTAGTTGGTTACGTACACTTGGGTTTGATAAAACTTTGTATTATGCTTCCGCTGAACACATCGTGTTGTAAATAATGTTTTGTAACATCTTATCTTATTAAATGAAAGCTTTATTTAAAATCTTATATGAGTTCAATGTGATTGGTGACTAGATCCTGGTACGTCACACGCCTCGCGAGGGTTTCTGCTTAGGGTTTTTTTGGGGGTGTGACAACTTTCCTTCATCACAAAATTCTTTGAGTATTCGTTTGTACTAGTATATAATCTCACAATCACCTTGTAACCTTTTCAAAGTGATATAAACTTGAAAATTCTGTAGTTATGTTTCTTGAAAGTTTGATTTCTATATCCCCACATTATTTTCATACTTGTTGAAATCACTTGCCAACTTTAGATAAAACATTGTTATCTAGGATAAAAAAATTGGTATCAGAGTAGATTGAATAACCTGTTTTCAAATGATCCACTGCTCAAGTATCTCTTTTTGATACTTTGTCTTTTCAAACTTTATCTAAAAACGACAAACTTTCAAACATGGAACAATGCTTTCAAGATCGGGTCTATGTCAAAGCCTCCGACTTTGGTTAGAGAGGAGTACCCCCAATGGAGAATCCGGATGATCAATTTCCTTAATGGACATGATCGAGCTCTGTTTCAATCCATTAAGAGAGGCCCACATATTCCCAGTATTGAAATCCCAGTTGTTCCAGCAACTGATCAAGAAAGAAACTGGAGCAAAGTGGATAAGGATTTGGTGGATGCTGATGAAAGGGCCAACTAACTCTTGATAATGGCACTTCCAATGATATATTCTCTCAAGTAGATGCATGTGCATCTGCAAAGGAAATATGAGATCAGTTAGAAAATCTTTGTGAAGGAGGGAAAGAATGAAAAGAAACAAAAGAACAAACTGTGTCTCTTCACATGAGAGGTTTAAGAGTCTCCCCAATGAGAGTCTTTCAGAAATTTACAATAGATTTACTGGACGGCCTCTGGTGATCTGTGGGATTGAAAACCAGAGATGATCTTCATCATCCAGTAGCCGTCGACTCGTCGGAGCTCTCAGTCTCCGTCCGCCGAGACATCTCTCAGATCCAAACCCTATGTTCCGAGATGGACGGCCTCTGGTGATTTGTAGAATTGAAAACAATAGATGATCTGGAGAAGCTCGAGTGACTGTTCGCTGCCGTCGACTCGCTAGAGCTCTCAGTCTCCGTCCGCCGAGACATCTCTCGGATCCAAAGCCTATGTTCCGAGATGGCGGCCTCTGGTGATCTGTGGAAGAGGTTTGTTTAATCGTTTTCTGCACTTTATTTTTGATTTTTTGATGTGCGATCTGAATTTTAGGTTTAATCTGGTTTGAAATTTAATCTGATATGAAATTCGTAGGAATTGATATAAACATGTTGTGCGAAGTTAGGGTGATTCGTTCTAAATAAAATATTTGTGCCAAAATTCAATGTGATCTGAATTTTCGGTTACTTTTTGTTTATTTTGATTTGAGATTGAATCTGATGATAAATTAGTAGGAATTGCTGTAATTTTATTATGCCAAGTTAGAATGAACGAATGATTCGTTCTAGATAAGATATTTGTGCCAAATTAGTTTTTTTTTTAACTATAGGGGTAATTTGGTTATTTAAAAAAACTTAACAACAAAATTTTAGTGGGGTTAGAATTTGGACTCAAATGGTTAAGAAAAGTGGCTATAGGGACTCAGGGCGTTAAACATTTTGATTTTAGACTCAAGTGGTTAAAACTAGTAAAACATAAGGACTCAAAAAGTAATTTACCCTTAATAATTTACATAATATAAATTTGCAACATTTTGTAGCATTAATGTTTGTACATCAAACTTTGTGGGTGTATTGTGCATCTCATAGTTGTATCTATAGCTTGATTAATTAGCAACTTTTTTATGCATTGATGGTTGTATCACATGCTTTGTGAATATATTTTTGTTTTTTATTAATTTAGTTTTTTACTTTTAACCGCTGTACTTTTTATTTTTATAAGAGTAAACTGCCATTTTGGTCCCTGTGGTTTGGGCACTTTTGCCATTTTAGTCCAAATCTCAAACTTTTTACATCTGGGTCCCTGTGGTTTGCATTTTTTTGCCATTTTAGTCCAAAAATTAAAAACCCTATTTTTTGACTGTTGCAACCTCCTATTTTGTCTTTTAGCTCAGGGGCATTTTGGTCATTTTTCTTTTCATTTAACATTTTCTTAATTCAAAAATTAATATATATATATATATATATATTAATATACACACATACATAGCAGTTCATCTTCATCATCATCATCGACAACTTCAGCTCTCTCTCTCTCTCTTCTCTGAACTACCACCACCACCACCACCGCATCATCCCCACCACCAACATCCCACTGCCGCCAACACCACCATCTCTCTCTAAAACCTGCACACACACACTCTCTCTTTCTCTCTCCAAACACCCATCTCTCTCTTCTCTCTGTAAAAAGATTTGTAAAAAGAAACGAGGCTCCAACAACAAATCAAAACAAAAACCGATTTGTAAAAAGAAACGAGGCTCAGATCTGTTTTACAATGGGAACATGGAGGAATAACCGCCATGGCTGCAAACAGAGGTTGCAAGCGCACTTGCCCTCCTCCGATTCTGTCACGCCAAGCTGCGGAAAATCTCAAATGTTGACCCAATTTTGACTCGGATTAGGTGAAATCATCACAGCCTCGTGGTGAATAAAAGGACTGGGTTCAAGTTTTGATCATCCTGTTTGTTACAAAATCACCCTCGACCACCTAAAACATTAACAAAATCACAGATCATCATCCATCATCTCGATCCCTTAAAACTAACAAAATCACAGATCATCATCCATCACAAAATCACAAATCATCATCCGTCTCCCCTCCACCACAGTACACCCTCCACCACCGTCTCCCCTCCACCACCGTACACCCTCCACCACCGTACACCCACCACCACCGTCTCCCCACCACCACCCTCCACCACCGTACACCCTGACAACCACCGCTTACTCTTGCTCCAACCCATATTTAAACTGCCATTTTTTCCGATTCCTCTAGCTCCATCCCATATTTAACACCTCCATCAAAATCAAACCCCCAATAAATCTGCATCAAACGCGAATCGGAGATAGAAGAGAGAGTTGTTTTGGGTGTAAATATGGGGAATCGTAGCCGGGGTGGTGGTGGTGCACGGTGGTGGTAGTTCAGATTGGAGGAGGCGATTTTGGATTACAGAGATCTGGGTTTGATCTGGGTTTGATTACAGAGATAGAAGAGAGAGAGAGAGAGAGAGTTGTATGTCTGTTTGTGTGTGAATATATATATAAATTTGAGTTATAATAAATCTAAATGACCAAAATACCCCTGAGGATAAAGATAAAATAGGGGGGTTTAAGTTAAGGAATCTAGTCAAATTTGAAATTTGGACTAAAATGGCAACAAAATGCAAACCACAGGGACCCAGATGTAAAAAGTTTGAGATTTGGACTAAAATGGCAAAAGTGCCCAAACCACAGGGACCAAAATGGCAGTTTACTCTTTTTATAATTTAACCTAACGCTTTTTTATTTTCAACTTTGACCCTATGCTTTTCATTTTTATAAACTTTTCGTTTTACTTTTCGATCTAAATTTTGCGAGTTAACACGACGCAATGTGCGTGTGTGTTTCAACGTTTTTACATCTAATTTTTTAGTTTGTCAGCCTTTTGTAAGCCACGAGTCCTCGATCGACTTAGTTATTTTCTTATGCTTTAAGTTTCGCATTAACACGCTGCAACGACCGTGCGTGGTTCAACGTTTTTACGTCTACTTTTGTCTTTTTTGTTTTACGAGTTTTTCCCGTGTTGGTGGTTATTGACGGGGTATGACATTGATGTTATTTGGCAGAGTTTTACCCTGCCGCAACGCGGGGTGCTTAATACTAGTTATTTTAAAAATATAAAGTAGGCTAAATCAAGCATTTAAGTAAATGATGAACAATCTAATCAATAAGCAATAATCTAATAATTAATTTAACAAAATTGTATAAATATTTATGACTAATTTAATCAAATAATATGATTGAAAAATAATTAAATCGAGGAATAATGGATGATCGACTGAACAAGAAGACACGTGAACTACATAACAGAACAAGTGGCCGATTCTGATGGGGGTGGGCGATTCTGGTGACAGTGGATGATCGAGTGGGTAAGAGATCGAAAATGAATGATCCATTCATTCAATACGAAATCAAATCAAATTTTTAATTGTGACAGTTGATTAACTAGAAAATCATAAAAAATAAACAAAATCAAATTATATTTTACCCAACTTGTTTTCAAACAAAATTTATGTCAAAACATAGATAACAATATACAAGAAAATTGTTGATAGAACAAATACAAGACCAAGGCCTGTTGCGATAACTCTGGGTAAAAGGGTTCAAGGGTTTCGATTAGCCTAACGCAGGTCGTGGGGTCCTCCCACGTTTGTAGCACGTGGGGTTGGATCACTTGTTTATTGATCGCTTTTGATTCCAGCTTGAAGGGAATTCAAGCCGGAATGAAGTTGTTAGCGAAGCAATGCTGTTTGAAGTGAAGAAGAGAAACAAGTATGAAACTTGTTCTCAAGAGAGGAAAGAAGATCAGAGAGTATGTGTTAGCCCAACTGATCTGGTGTGCTTGATATGGTTGTTGGAACCGGTACTTATAGATAAGATGTATTCTATAAGAGGAAGCTCGTGACCATGGATCCAAGGCTACAGTAGAGGAGTTACCCGTTTGGGGGTTGGAGGCTTTAGACCTGCGGATAAAAGGTTGTTCTCTGTGCACATGTTCTGTCTGTGCAGAAATGGTTCACACGTTAAGTGTTGATGTGACCGGACACTGTGCTTGTCCTTTCTACTGTTCACCTGAGTTCGCGCGTATTGAACCTCTCAACCTTTTAACCTTTTAAGTTGTTATGTATATTAGTCATTTTATTGAGATTTGGGCTACCCCCGTCATCAGCCCCCCAAGTCAGAGGTGTTTGGGATGTAAGCTCAAATGCTTCTGACTTTTACACATTATTTTTTATTGCTTAAAGGCTTCAAGTGTAACAACCCACACTTTTGTGCGTTGTTACTACTCGTATACTCGTTACGCCTAGCACCAGAGATTCGGATCATAATGTAACTATATCGCACATATCGCTATTCGAAGGATAAATCGCATATTTTCGCAATATATTATCACTACGTTACATCACAAACACTAACACTCACTATGGCACTGAGTGAGGACCTATTCTACCCTCCTCGGTGGCCGTGATGTGTCGAAACGCAGACAATTAACGCTAACAAAGACTCCCGGGTGAGTGCTATAGCTCCAGTCGTCGTGACGATGATGACAATACGAGTAAGTGGTACCCTGTCAGTCTTTGTGGCACAAAACACAATAACGTTCACGATGACATCAAGAAAGGACCTATACTACCCTCCTTGATGGCCGTGAAACGTCGCTAATAATCGCATACTCGAAACGAAAAACGGCTGTAATTATCGAAACTGTGGATTATAGATACGTAAATACGACCCCTAATGATATCTATAGATATATATAATGATGATATAAAAAGCACGCACTTCAAAGTCGATCGCAACGCTCAAAAAACGGAGAAATCCATCGCGTCGGAGTGGCCATCCGGACGGATAGCCATCCGGACGGATGGGCCATCCGGACGGATAGCCATCCGCACGGATGGGCCATCCGGACAGATGGGCCATCCGACCCAACACCCACTTCAGCCCTCTGTTGCCTATAAATAGCAAGTCACATCACTCTAACACTGATGTGACAGCTCCCACCCGACCAGAAACGCTCCAGGACCCTTTTCTCTCGATTCCTCACGATTTCGGTAAGATTTCAACCTAAAACCTTGTACTTCTGTGATCTACACTCAATTCTACATCATTTTATCTTTTAAAACTCAATTTTTAACCGCGAAATCTATTGATTTGAGGTGTTTTAAGGTGATGTCACCAAGAGTTCATATGAACTTCAAGTTGTGACCTCATCCCACCATAAGCGCCTCAGATCTGAGTGATTTCCACATGTTTTGATAACGAATCTCACCTAAATCTATGTATTCAACCAAGGAACTGTGCGATTTCAAGCTAAACCGGAGAAACCGTCGAGAACGGCCAGTTCTGATGGAGCGGGGTGATTCCCGGCCGTTAGAGCAGGTCGGAACTGATGGAATTTCAAGTGTTAGTGCGAAATTTCACTATCCCGGTAACTCCGCACGTATTCCTTCCGATAAACACTCAAAAACAGTGTTCAGAATGCGAAATAGACGTGTCATCCGCACGGAACACATGTCATCCGCACGGATCACATGTCATCCGGACGGATAACATGTCATCCGGACGGATAACATGCCATCCGGACGGATGAGCACCATCCGACCAAATAACTGACCTTTCGACGCCATTCTCGCTTAACCGTGCATCGTTTACTATATCCTTCAATGATTTAACGCAGACATACCCGTAACCGACCCAATCAAGTTGTATCCTCGCTAAATACGCACTGTGAGTATACTTGACCCCTTTTAATCGTATTTTCCGTGTAACATACGTTTCTAGCAAATCGAACTTATCAAATAAATTATTCAATCAATCGAATTATCACTTGCGAATAACTGTTATGCATAGATATACGTGATGCTAGTTGCATATGTGCTAGGGCTTATACTCGTGACGTCCCACCATGACTAGTATAGTACTATTGCGCCTGACAGGGTCTAGTTTGCCATCGCATATTCGAGCATCGAGGACTTAGTTGGTAGTATCAGCTTTGTGAGTATATATGTCGTGTGTTACGTTCTTGCATAAGGAAATTCGCTACACTTTTTTATTTATTACGCTATACTTATCAAACCTGTATACTCGCCAATACTTTTGTATTGACAAATATTTTAACGTATGTTGCAGGTTAGATCGCAGACTATATCAAATCAAGCTAGGGAGTCTAGAAACTCAACTAAAATCTAGGTTGTCGGATTTGTATTGTTCGAGAGGACAAGAAATCTGTGATAACTTATGTGATTGTATTATTTGTTAGTATGGGATAACGAATGTAATAAATATTATCGCAATATAGTTGTTATGGATTCTCTTAAGCAATCTAATTCGCCTAGTGCCGCGCCCCGATATTCCTCCATCGGTTGGGGTGTGACAGATTGGTATCAGAGCCATAACTATAGGGAATTAGGCCAGACTCGACCTAGTCCGGGTCGACGTCTTAGAAATTGACCTAGTCTATAGTCTAAGTACCAACAGGCCGACTCGTACAAACCAGTAGGGTTTGTATCGGGCCTACTTGATACTCTCGATCGAAATTGCTAAAAGCTACAACTTTGTGTGAACACCGCGTACTACAACTTCACATGAAGAAGCCTTTCCTAAGGCTAAAATACTACTTAGCCTTTCCTAAGGCCGACAAAATACACATGTTTTCGAAAATACTCGCATAACGAAACCGAGCGATCCAGTCGAGATCAGGTGTGAAAACCAAGAACTCTCGATAGGATTGCTCACTCAGCGCATTTTTCTAGCACGAGAACCTTTCATCGAGTTAGGAGTGACATCCACATCTCGACGAAACTCTCCATTTCGAAATCTAGTGGAGCTCGCGAATTTATTCGAAGAGTATAACCACAATTAGGAGCGAAGATGTTAAGTCAGGGGTGAAACCCGTACCTTAATAGGCCGTTCCACTCTCTAAATTGGTTTTCAAAAGCTCTCACCAAGGACTCGACTATCATGATAACTCGAGCCACGTGATGACTAGGAAGACGAATGCCATGAGCTGCATCCCAGTGGAAGCATGGAGTTTTCTAAGTCAACGCGCGTGCACGAACTTGTCGAATATAGTTGGGTTACCTGGGATAGTCGACGCCTAAACACCCAAGGCACTCTATCATACTACCCACCAATTTTACAACTGATTGGAACTTATCTATGTTTTGGAACTTTACGCTTTATCGATTTCTCGATTTAACAATTTCCACTCCCTGCTTTATAAACGCACAATTCGCACAGCCATCGCAATCTAAAACGAAACCCGAATGTTCGCAACAAAACTAATGCATAATCTATCTTCGCTATCGTTTTCTCACCTCAACGCGTCCTCGCTTATTCTAAATCGACCTGTATGTGTATGATTACAAACTACAATTATATAGGTATATAAATACGTATAAACAAACAAGTCAATGTGTGAGAACTTAGGGATTTCGTGTCTCCCATGTGGCTCCTATGTGATTCGCCTTACTAATATACTATCGCATCAAGTTTTGAACGCGCTCAATCGCATCGCAAAACTCAAAAATCATTATGATCGAATCTCATTCCAAGTCTCTTCCTGTCTAGATGCCTTTCAACAACTCTACCTCGAGACGATTAGCTAGGAGAAGAGCCAAACGAAGCACCAATAAGAGGATCGCATAACTTGTGACCAAAGAAGTGGTAAAGCTTATTCCTCGGATTGCCGCTCAAGTGCACTCTCTCAGCAACTCTCGAGCCTCAGAAGACTCCAAGACGGAAGCGCAGCAATCTGCTTTTCTTTACAAACACTTCAAAGCCTGTGACCCGATGGAATTCATGGGTGAAGGAGGTGTAACTCAACTACTCCAGTGGTTCGATTCTATCGAAGTTACCCTTCGTCAAAGTGGGTGTCCCGATAGTTTCCGAACTACTTGCGCTACCGGAGTATTTCAATCGCGAGCACTCGACTGGTGGACCGCCGAACGTAACAAACGTGGAATCTCCGCAGCTTATGCTCTCTCTTGGGATGAGCTGAAAGAGCTCATGAAGAAAGAGTATTGCCCTCCCCACGAAATCCAGAAGCTAGAAAATGAATTTTGGGAAATCAAGCAAACCGAAGGTGACAACGTTGGCTACACCGCAAGGTTCAAACAGCTTAGCATAATCTACCCAGGTCAGGTCAACACTTCAGAAAAGGCCATTGCAAAGTACATTCGTGGCTTGCCTGAGTGTGTGGGTGATTTTGTCGAAGCTGCAAGGCCAGCTACCATCGAAGAAACCTACCGCTTAGCCGCAGAAATCAACAACAAACGACTCATGGAAGGATTTTTCTCCAAGAATCCTGTCAAGCAAGCTTATTAAGCGATCGACATTAATCCTTCAGAGGATCCTAGCAACGAGTCTTCTGACAAATCTACTGACGATCCTGTCAACAATTCTCCTGATGAATCTATCAACGATTCTTCTGACGAATCTGCTGACGATTCTTCTGACGAATCTGCTCACGATACTTCTGACAAATCTGCTAGCGATTCTGCCAACGAATCTTCTAGCAAAAATGCTGACGGATCTTCCAACGAATCGGCCAAAGATTCTGCAAGTGAATCCTCAGACGAATCCTCCAACGACGACGCCTCCTCGCAAGACACCGACAAACCCAGCCGCAAACGAAAGATTTCAAGCCCGAGCTCATCAACAACCGAACTGCTGCAACCGGAACCCCTTCGAGCAGTTCCGGTGTTTCCAAAACGAGCCTACACCGGAGCTCATCCTCAGTGTTACTCGTGTACCTATCATCATCCAGTTGGGGCTGACTGTCGCTATTGCAATAACTGCAACCGTTACGGTCACTTCATCCGCAACTGCCGCATCGAACCGTGAACCTGAGTACGACAACAACAGCTCCAGCAAAAGTCTTCAGCATCAAGTATCTAGCAAGCGTAGGATAAAGTTGTAATGATACGATTTTCGACGTTAATCTCTAAGTTTTGAACCTACTCCATTACTCGATGTTGCCACTCTGTGTAACGCTAACTCTCGCTCTCGTGTTCTCTTTCACTCTCTAGTCGTCACACTTAGACTAGATCCACACACATACTATATACTATATCACGAAATAATGTGTTTTACCCTCACTACACTCTTAGAACGAGGTACGATAAACGTGCAAGGAACGACTAATCACGGGTGCACACGGGATTATTTGGGTCAGTGCACAGAGATCATAGTAAATTCTAAGGTGCCACAAGCGTTACGACGAAGTATGACACCAAACCACGGGATCTAAGTAGTAGGGGTCAAGCAAGGTGTGCTTTATCATACTACCGAAATTCCGTGAAGAAAGTGCCACGTGGAGTTGAACGATATTAGACCTATTATACTATTGTGATTATTTTCAACACACTACACTCAATCGCAAGGCGTAACAAACCGTATCAGCGCGAGACTTGTCGTAAGTCTGCAAACGCAGTGCAATCGCCTCATCGATGGACTCTGGGGAGTCTACCTCGCCGGAAAATTGCATAAACGCAAGACTGGTCGTAAGTCTGTAGCAACCAATCTCATCAAGCACCTTAACGCTCACGAAGTTGTCCGAGTGAGGACCTATTCTACCCTCCTCGGTAAACGTGGTGCGTCGCAACGTAACGTAACGTTAAGCTTATTCGGAACAAAACTCGACTAATCGCAATCGTTTACCATGTGTATCTCGCAATCTCTATCGCTTATTATGTGAACCTATATCGCTTGCTGTGTATCAATCTATCGCTGTCACCTACCATTATCTGTGGTGTTTGTGTTAAGTTAGCACACATGACCTCGCTTCACGAGATGAAGCTCATGTGATTAAAGCAAGGTGTTTTAGTCATATCGGCGGGCTTTCGTGGAAAAAGGCCATGTGGGGTCTGATGTCAGTTAACCTCTATGATGTAATCAATCGAATCGAACCGCATAAATCGCGTATACCTCCATCGCTTGCAATGCAACAGTTGTCGCTCATCGTAACTCGATCATCATCGCCGTCATTGTTGGTGTTGGTGTTGCGGTATTCGCTAAATCACCTAATCGCTTATCGCTTATCGTGTATAATCTACCGCTTATTCGCTCGTTTGGTACAACCTATGTGGTAATAACACGCATGACATTGCTTCACGAGGCAAAACTAGCCTGGTTAAACGTGGTGTTTCACCATGTTAGCAAACTCTCGTGGAAACGTGCCATGCGGGTTCAATGTGGAATCTAATCGACATCGCGCTAATCGCTTACCATCTACCGTTCGACGCCTAACCAGACACGACGCATAAGCATTTCGTGTCACCAGGCTATCCGCGCACGCTGTAATAGCAACGTTCGCAATTCAACTCGCTTGTTTAACCTATTCGATTCTATCTTCAACTTGGTCCGACTTCCTATCGATTGGACCGAGGTAGCGAAATTCTATCTGTGTCATATCGGCCCACATGACACCGCCTCACGAAACGGAAGTGATATGGAGAAACATGGTGGATACGCCGTTGGTACTTCCTATATATAAGTGTTTTAACCATATTACCAAACTTTCGTGAGAAAGTGCCAAGTGGGGCTCGATGTTAATTAACTTTTCAAACTGTTAAAAACTGATTTTATAAAACTTTTATTAAAACCATTGGACAAGTGAAATTTCCTCACAATGTGGAGGTAACATCGAATCAGCTTAACTCCATGCCCAAGGGAAGTCTCATAAGTCCAGCTTTTCTTTTAAAACTTTTGCAATATCAAAACGAAATCTTTCTTAAGACGTTGGGTCGACATCGAGTTCAGCATTGGACCCAGGTCCTAGGAGAGTTTCCGTAACCCCAATTTTCATTTTCGAATTCCTTAAATGTTTGAAACCTAAACTTTCTTGCAACGTTAGTTAACAATCGACTCAGTTAACCCTACGTTATGAGAAACCTTTCAATTTCTTTAAAATTTCAATCGCATCGAAGTTACGAATTCTACGCAACACAAGGTACTTTGGAACGCCAACTCGTGGGATATTACTTTCGTCTTTACGTCGCTTCTCGCTATCGCAATCGATCTCTCTTATTCGAAACACTCTCGCTTGTCAACTCTCACCCGATTAACTCGTTGTATCGCTACTTACGTGGGATCAACTCTCAGAAGTCTTCCTATTGGATTAATTTCGGGACGAAATTTCCTAAAGTAGGGGAGACTGTAACAACCCGCACTTTTGTGCGTTGTTACTACTCGTATACTCGTTACGCCTAGCACCAGAGATTCGGATCATAATGTAACTATATCGCACATATCGCTATTCGAAGGATAAATCGCATATTTTCGCAATATATTATCACTACGTTACATCACAAACACTAACACTCACTATGGCACTGAGTGAGGACCTATTCTACCCTCCTCGGTGGCCGTGATGTGTCGAAACGCAAACAATTAACGCTAACAAAGACTCCCGGGTGAGTGCTATAGCTCCAGTCGTCGTGACGATGATGACAATACGAGTAAGTGGTACCCTGTCAGTCTGTGTGGCACAAAACACAATAACGTTCACGATGACATCAAGAAAGGACCTATACTACCCTCCTTGATGGCCGTGAAACGTCGCTAATAATCGCATACTCGAAACGAAAACCGGCTGTAATTATCGAAACTATGGATAATAGATACGTAAATACGACCCCTAGTGATATCTATAGATATATATAATAATGATATAAAAAGCACGCACTTCAAAGTCGATCGCAACGCTAAAAAATGGAGAAATCCATCGCGTCGGAGTGGCCATCCGGACGGATAGCCATCCGGACGGATAGCCATCCGCACGGATGGGCCATCCGGACGGATTGCCATCCGGACAGATGGGCCATCCGACCCAACACCCACTTCAGCCCCCTGTTGCCTATAAATGGCAAGTCACATCACTCTAACAGTGATGTGACAGCTCCCACCCGACCAGACACGCTCCAGGACCCTTTTCTCTCGATTCCTCGCGATTTCGGTAAGATTTCAACCTAAAACCTTGTACTTCTGTGATCTACACTCAATTCTACATCATTCTATCTTTTAAAACTCAATTTTTAACCGCGAAATCTATTGATTTGAAGTGTTTTAAGGTGATGTCACCAAGAGTTCATATGAACTTCAAGTTGTGACCTCATCCCACCATAAGCGCCTCAGATCTGAGTGATTTCCACGTGTTTTGATAACGAATCTCACCTAAATCTATGTATTCAACTAAGGAACTGTGCGATTTTGAGCTAAACCGGAGAAACCGTCGAGAAAGGCCAGTTCTGATGGAGCGGGGTGATTCCCGGCCGTTAGAGCGGGTCAGAACTGATGGAATTTCAAGTGTTAGTGCGAAATTTCACTGTCCCGATAACTCCGCACGTATTCCTTCCGATAAACACTCAGAAACAGTGTTCAGAATGCGAAACAGACGTGTCATCCGCACGGATCACATGTCATCTGCACGGATCACATGTCATCCGCACGGATCACATGTCATCCGGACGGATAACATGTCATCCGGACGGATAACTGACCTTTCGACGCCATTCTCGCTTAACCGTGCATCGTTTACTATATCCTTCAATGATTTAACGCAGACATACCCGTAACCGACCCAATCAAGTTGTATCCTCGCTAAATACGCACTGTGAGTATACTTTACCCCTTTTAATCGTATTTTGGGTGTAACATACGTTTCTAGCAAATCGAACTTATCAAACGAATTATTCAATCAATCGAATTATCACTTGTGAGTAACTGTTATGCATAGATATACGTGATGCTAGTTGCATATGTGCTAGGGCTTATACTCGCGACGTCCCACCATGACTAGTATAGTAATATTGCGCCCGACGGGGTCTAGTTTGCCATCGCATATTCAAGCATCAAGGACTTAGTTGGTAGTATCAGCTTTGTGAGTATATATGTCGTGTGTTACGTTCTTGCATAAGGAAATTCGCTACACTTTTTTATTTATTACGCTATACTTATCAAACCTGTATACTCGCCAATACTTTTGTATTGACAAATATTTTAACGTATGTTGCAGGTTAGATCGCAGACTATATCAAATCAAGCTAGGGAGTCTAGAAACTCAACTAAAATCTAGGTTGTCGGATTTGTATTGTTCGAGAGGACAAGAAATCTGTGATAACTTATGTGATTGTATTATTTGTTAGTATGGGATAACGAATGTAATAAATATTATCGCAATATAGTTGTTATGGATTCTCTTGAGCAATCTGATTCGCCTAGTGCCGCGCCCCGATGATTCCGCCATCGGTTGGGGTGTGACATCAAGGCTTTAAGGCGTTTGAGTTTTGAGATTTGAATTTCGGAATGATAGTAGATGTGATAGGCTTCAAGGTTTTAAGGCTTGAAGGCTTAAAGGCTTCAACTTGTCTCACTCAAGAGGAAGTTGAGGCTTTTTGTAAAGAATGGGGGATCGATCTAAAGTTTAATCCGGTGGCTCTGGGTTTTGGCAAATCGATCGATTAGTGTCCCGTTGGTTCGATTGCTCTTTATTGCTGAGTTTTCCAACTTGCGTCATCCGTTTTCGGTCTTTGTTCTGAATGTTTTAGAGTATTATCGTGTGTCGTTTTGGTCAGTTACACCCTTAAGGTCTTGCTGGGACTTTACACTTTGAGGTTTTGTGATAGGGTCTGTGTAACACCCCAACCTGAACAGGCTGACGTGTCACTCATACAGATATCAAAACTAAAACCAATCCATAACGTTGAAAACAAAAGATCCTAATTACATTTTCATTACATTACCGAAATAAAAATAAATCTTTATCTTCACTTACTCCCCACGTTTCCCAAATTACCTGTCAAACAAATAAGAAAAACACAAGAAAGAAAATACGGCTGAGCCAAAAAGTTGCTCAGTAACGGAGAAATCAATAGTAAAAGTAAGGCAAGCATACGGAAGCAAAACGGATCGATACCGACACTAACAAATCCAAAAGATGGCACTGAAACAAATATTTTTATAACTTGAATCCCAAAACTTATACCGAACAGGTAACAGATACTGAACATAATCAGATGCATATAATCATGTCAAACATATCATAACAGAGACAAGACATACGTGACAACATATAACTGTAAAACAAGTCACGTAATATAGAAGCACCCACGAGCCTAAACAGAGGCATGCATGGCTATAGTCCATGCGCCGAGATGGTGCATGTAGGCGTACACACATTATTCCATCTCAACAGGAGTTAGGAGTCAGGAGTCAGAGCTAAGATCGATCTATTCGCCTCTAGGGGCCATGTGCTACACAAGCACAAACTAGAAACACCGTGAACTTTAGTTACGCACCGTCACGATGAGTGCCATGCCGTTGACGCCCCAACGACAAGTCTAAACGTATAATTGCTCGGGTGACAGAGTACAAGCGTATCAGAAATAAAAGTATCTTGACATAAGTCTAAAGGGAACATGCAATAACGAGCACAAAATCTAAGGTCTATTGCATGCTACAATAAGTACTAATCATATAACAATACGAACCGATACATCTAACGAAACATCCGTACTGCAAGGTAACGGATTTGAATAAAAATACTATGATGAAAAGAAAACAGAATTCGTACCTTTTAGCAAGCAAGTAAGACCAAATAATCAAGTCGATCTCGAAAATCAAGAACCTATAGTCCCGTTACAACCTATAGACGGGGGTAGCCCAAGATTGAATAAAATGGCTAATTACGTAAATGCTTAAATGGTTAAATGGTTCAAAGCTTAAAAAGCTGTGAGAAAGGAAAAAGCAACACGGAAACAGTAGCCAGTCACATCTGGCGATCGCTTCACCAACCCACAGCCGCAAAGGCAATGCAGGTCTGCACAATACACGCGATTATCCGGGGAACAAAAGCCTTCAACCCCCAAAAGGGGAAACCCTCCACTGCAAGCGAGGTTGCTAGTCTAATCCATTCCACTTCGGGAGATGCCTTCCCTTATAAAATGACACTTCATTTACTTCAGAGGACATCTGGACCAGCTCTGATTCTTCAATCTCTGGTCATTCACATCGAATGCTTGTCTCGCACAAGTCATTCCCTTTCACATCCAACACACACATTCCCTTTGCTTCCACTTCCGAATCTGAGCACAATTCAGAGGAGGATCCATAGCAAAGAATAACAATAAACTAGTAAACCTCCTTCCACGTCTCGCAAACGTGGGGGGACCCCACGACCTGCGTTAGGCAAGGTTGAACCCTTCAACCATTCTGCCTAGCCAGTCCAGCTACCACCGTTGGTCTTGTATTTGTTGTATCAACAAGTTGGCGCCCATCGTGGGGCTACGCCGCTATTTCTTCTCCAAAAAGACCTAGTAGTGTAGCTCTATTCACTTAAAATCACCATGTCTGAAAGTGGATCCCCGGAAGAAGTGAATCAGATTCCAAACACTTCTACTCCGGGTAGTAGCCAAGCTCACGTGGCTATACCAACTTCTTTCTCAACTCCGGGGAGCACACCCGAGTTCCTCAACTTCAACACACCAACTCCGTCCCGATCCGGAGTTCCATCTCCTAATTTCGGTGTCTCTGATGCCCCATCATGTGTTGAACTCACCCCTGAAGGGGTTGCAAACAATTTCCTTGTGCTAAGGACTCTTCTCAACCAGCACGTGAGTAAAGAAAGAGAAAAGGGAGTGAGGATTCGTTTAGACTATGACGAACCTGAGCCAACATTGTCTCCTGGACCACCTCCTCCTCTTTTTGCAACAAGAAGTGAGGCTGGTCCCAGTAACCTTTCAAACCCTCACCCCTATCTGTCCTCTATGACAAATCCTACGGTGCATCCTATCTTCTCTTCCCAACCAATTACTAGTGGTGCTCCTCTGGGACATGAGTTAACTCTTGACCAGCTCCTACAATCCCCGGTAACAAGCTATCCAGCATCTACTACAACTACATGGGAGCAAGCTCTGTCCGTGCTCCCTTTAGCACGAAGTGCTGTTATGAGTGCTCCCCTCGGGATAAACTGCTCCACTGGCCCAGGAAGCCTTCAAGGCTTCAACCCTATGCCCAACATGATGACCCAGATGATGGCCAATTTCCCATGGCAACACTTCATCAATCAAGTGCTTGCCACTCAGGGAAACAACGGCAATAGCAGTGCTGTGGATGCAAGGACTGAAGAGGACTTGGCTAAACCATACAAGCCAAGTAACCTTTCATGCTTTTTAAGACAGATAGCCGATTATGATTTCCAGTCAAAGATCAAAATGCCGGCACACATCAGGACATATGATGGGACTGAAGATCCTGAGGACCATCTTCAGATCTTCACCGGTGCAGCTCGGATAGAGAAATGGTCCAACGCTGAGTGTTGCCTAATGTTCATGCAAACTCTTGTTGGATCTGCCAGGATTTGGTTCAACGATTTACCTGCTCAAAGCGTTCGAAGCTTTGACGATCTCAGCAAGGGTTTCCTGGCCAATTTCTCTCAACAAAGGCGATATGTCAAAGATGCAACAGTGATCTTTCAGATAAAGCAACGTGATGATGAAAGTCTCTGTGCTTTCATTGAACGATACAAGAAGGAAGGTCTGACTTATGTAGGGGCCGACGAGAAAATGAGGGTGGCTGGTTTCATGAATGCCATCACCTCTAAGTACCTTACAAGGGATTTCAACAAATCTCTACCCAAGACCTTAGAAGAAGCTCTTGAAAGGGCCGAAGCCCACATCCGAGGAGAGGAGGCAGTAGACATTAAGGAACAAAGAAAAAGAGGGTCCGGCTGGAGAAGCAACAGTCCAGCCAGAAAAAGAGGGAACTTCAACTCCTATGACAGGCGGCCAAAGGGTTCAGATCCTCGAAGGTCTGAAGGTCGGAACCTTTCGAGCAGGGAGAAAGGCATAAGCTTCACGCCCCTCACAAAGACCCCTCAAGAAATCCTTGCAACAGAAGAAGTTAAACAAAACTTTCGGCCTCCTAGACCTCTCCCCAAAAGCAGGAAAAATGAGAACTCCACCCAATACTGCGAGTTTCATGAAGAAAAGGGTCACCACACCAATGATTGCTTCCAACTCAAGAAAAGAATAGAAGAGGCTGTTAAATCCGGAGAACTCGCTCATTTGGTAAAGGGAGTCCGGGACAAAATGGCTGAAGGAAAGGGTAAGGAAGTCAATATGGTAGATTTCGACGGAAAGGTTCCTCACAAAAGACAAAGGTTGGAAGCTTGGGAACTTCAATGTGTCTGTTTCCCCCTACGGAGAATGACCCTCTCTCTAGCCCTCTCGTGGTAGAGGCTACCGTGGGAACGTTGCAAACATGCAAGGCATACATAGACACGGGTGCAGCCACCGAAATCATGTTCGAGAAATTCTTTAACCGATTGAGCAATGAAGAACGTTCAAGGCTTCAACCTTCTGGAACCTCTATAAAAGGTATCGCTGACATACCCCTCAAGCCTTTAGGGCAACTAACACTTAATGTTCGTTTTAGTGAAGGTTCAAAAGAAAGAACCCAACCACTCACCTTTGTGGTTATCAACATCCCCTCAAGCTATGATGTGATCATCGGAAGACCAGGACAGTGTGCATTTTACATGGCCGTGTCTGTTGGCCATGGCACAGTCAAATTCCCCACCGAAAGAGGCATAGCAACCCTTCAACCCTCTCAGGAGGCCTACATGGTTGAAGGTGAAAGTTCAAACAGTGAAGAAGACAGGCAAAGGTTGGTCATAAACCATAAATACCCGGAACAAAGGATAAGGGTCAACCCTGACCTTTCTCAAGAGACCCTTTCATACCTTGAAAAATTGCTAACACACTACAGTGATGTATTCGCTTGGTGTCCTGAAGATATGACCGGGATCCCCCGGGATATCGCTGAGCATGAGTTGAGAATACCACCAGAGGTCAAGCCTGTGGTCCAGAAGAAAAGAAGCTTGGCACCTGAAAGAAGTCTGGCAGCCTGCCAAGAGGTTAAAAAGCTTGTGTCAGCCGGCATCCTCCGAGAAGTCAAGTACCAATCATGGGTTGCAAACCCAGTTATGGTCAAAAAGCCAGACAACTCTTGGAGGATGTGCATAGACTTCAAGGATCTTAACAAAGCTTGTCCTAAGGATTGCTACCCACTGCCAGAAATTGACCTCAAAGTTGACTCCCTCACCGGATACTCGTTCAAATGCTTTCTTGATGCATACAAAGGTTATCACCAAATCCTCATGAAGGAAGAAGATGAGGAAAAAACAGCCTTTCACATGGACAAAGGAATCTTTTGCTATCAAAAGATGCCTTTCGGCCTCAAAAATGCAGGAGCAACCTATCAACGGCTCGTTGACAAAGCCTTCGAAAGCCAAATTGGCAAAAACATGGAGGCATATGTCGATGACTTGGTTATTAAAAGCAAGACGGAACACCAAATGCTCGATGATATTCAAGAAACTTTCAAGAACCTCAGAAAGGTTAACATGAAGCTTAATCCAGAAAAGTGTTCATTTGGATTCGAGGAAGGAAAATTTTTGGGCCACATTGTTGGAAAGCAAAGCATCAAAGCCAACCCTAACAAAGTAAAAGCCGTCCTTGAAACCAAGCCACCAAAGACCACGAAGGAGGTTGAAAGCTTGAATGGGAAGCTTGCAGCCTTGAAGCGTTTTACCTCCAAGTTAGCCGAAAGATCTCTGCCCTTCTACAAAACGCTCAAGAACTGCTCAGATAAAAAGGATTTCAAATGGACTGAAGAAGCTGATAAAGCTTTCAACCAGATGAAGCAACATCTAGCTTCCCTACCAGACATTGCGGCACCAAAAACCGGGGAGTTAATATCGGTGTACCTCTCAATTACGGATGAGGCCATCAGTGCAGTCCTCACCATTGAGCAAGACAAGGCCCAGGTACCCGTTTACTTTTTCAGCAAAACTTTAAAATTAGCTGAAACGAAATACCCTCCCCTTGAAAAACTTGCCCTAGCTTTAGTTCAAACAGCTAGAAGGCTTCGAAGGTATTTCCAAGCACACCCCATACAAGTGGTCACCGACCAACCAATTAAAAGTGTGCTTGAAAAACCTGAAAACTCGGGACGATTAGCCAAATGGGCCATAGAACTGGGTGAACATAACATCACCTATGTCCCAAGGAAAGCTATCAAGGCTCAAGTCTTGGCCGATTTCATTGTGGAAGTCCCAAACCAAACACTTACTGAAGTAAACACTGCCACCACTGAACCTTCTAACCCTGAAGCCTGGAAGCTTTTTACCGATGTGGCTTCAAGCGTTGAAGGGTCAGGGGCTGGATTAATTTTGATTAACCCAAAAGGTTTGGAGTTCACATATGCTCTTCGATTTGATTTTCAGACCACCAATAACGAGGCTGAATACGAAGCACTAATAGCCGGCCTAAGGCTGGCCAAAGAAATGAAGGTTGAAAAGCTTGAAGTGTTCACGGATTCGTTGCTGGTCTCAAGCCAAGTGAATGATAGCTACATAGCTAAAGAGCCCAACATGAAAAAATACAGAGAAAAATCAAAGGAACTAATGAGTACCTTCCAAGCATGCAACATCAAACAAATCCCCAGATCTCAAAACAAAAAGGCCGATGCCCTAAGTAAGCTTGCATCTCTCACCTTTGCCCACCTTACCAAGAAGGTACTGGTAGAAGTGTTGAAGGCCCCATCCATTAACGAATTGGAGGTTCAAGATGTGGTTACCGAAGAAGAACCAAACTGGATGACTCCCATAAGAAAGTTCCTCAAAAATGGTGAATTACCCAATGATCAAGTGGAAGCCAAAAGGGTTGAAATCAAGGCAAGACAATACATACTGCAAGGAGAAACCCTTTACAAAAAGGGTTACCTTGCTCCCTTGCTAAGGTGTGTCGGCCCCGAGCAAAGTAAATATTTGATCAAGGAAATTCACGAAGGAGTGTGTGGAGCTCACTTTGGAGCTAGGTCGGTAGTTGCAAAGCTCATGAACCTCGGATATTTCTGGCCTTCAATGCATCGTGACACAGCCGAAGAATTGAAGAAATGTGATGCCTGCCAGATCCATGCACCAATCCCAAAAAGTCCCAAGCACGATTTAGTCCCAATAACCCCCGCTTGGCCATTCCATAAGTGGGGAATGGACATTGTTGGTCCATTTCCCCCAAGCAAAGGGGGAGTAAAATTCCTATTGGTGGCGGTAGACTATTTCACCAAGTGGCCCGAGGTCAAACCACTTGCCAAGATCACAGGAAAGCAAGTCATTGACTTTGTCTGGGAAAACATCATTTGCCGTTATGGATTGCCAGGAGTACTTGTCACCGACAACGGAAGGCAATTTGCTGAGAAGCCTTTTAGCGTTTGGTGCAAAGAATACAAAATCGATCAGGTTTTCAGCTCAGTGGCTTATCCACAATCAAACGGGCAGGTTGAGAGAACAAATAGGAGCATAGTGGAAGGAATCAAAACAAGATTGGGAAGATACGAAAGCAACTGGCTTGAAGAATTGCCTAGTGTTCTATGGGCAATTAGAACAACGGAAAAAACAAGCCACAAGAAAACACCTTACAGCTTGGTATTTGGATCCGAAGCTGTGATCCCTGCCGAAATAGGAGTTGTAACCCAAAGAATTGTCAACATGGATCCCGAAGCAAACCAAAAAGAGACCATGTTGAATTTACAACTCCTAGAAGAAGCAAGAGATTAAGCCGCAATTCAAGAAGCCAAATACAAGCAACAGATGGAAGCTTACTACAACAAAAAAGTCAAAAACGAACGTTTCAAGCCAGGGGACTTAGTCCTCAGAAACAACGAAGCCAGCAAGAAAGAAAATCAAGGAAAGCTTGGCCCAAAGTGGGAAGGTCCATACACCATCCTTGAAGCACACAAAGGTGGATCCTACAAGCTGGCTGATTCAGAAGGCAAAAAGCTTCCAAGGCATTGGAACGGCAAAACATTGAAAAGGTTCCATGTTTAAACGAAAAGTTTGGTTTGTATCAAAATGTATTTCAAACAGGACTATGAATACCTTTTGTAAAAAGCAAGTATTGCTTTAATGAATGTTTTTATCAAACTTGTCTTTCTATCCTAAAATCAGGTTGAGAACCTAGCAAAAAACTCCATGGCAAGTGCCATGTAAGGGGATGAGCTCCCAGGCCATATCGCTCAATAGGTTCAAGGGTTGAATGAGCCTATATAAGGGGTGAGTTCCTAAATCAATACAACTCCATGAGACTTGTCAAGAAAAAATAAAATTGTCTCATAGACGGGTATAAGCAGCCTACACCAAATGTTCACGAAGTTTTAGAAATATAGTCCACAAAGAGGCTAGAAAAACCAAAAGAAATAATGAAAAGGATAGGTGTTATCTCTTCTTGTTAAAAATGCCAAGGCTAAGTGTCTGCAGCACTGAACCCTTTTAGGTATAAAAAACATAAGGGCAACACAAACCCGACAAAGACAAAGTTACAAAAGAGAACAAAACAGGTCCAAAAAAGAACAAAGTCAATTGGAAAAAAGCACAAAGGCACAAATCAAGCCTGGACGCAAAACCAAAAAGCCTTCAAGGCTTCAAGCCACCCGGGCAATATCTCGAAACCTTAAAGGCTTCAACCTATTAACAGACAGCCAAAGGCTTGAACGGTTAAAAACCAAACGAACTGCCCTAACTAAAGAGGCACAAACATAAAACCATAATAAAAGAAAAATAGTTAAAACATCACATCATAAAAAGTCCTAAAAAGACTTCCAAACATAAGTTAAGGCAAGTCCTAGTAACTTGCAAATCTAATCATTGTCCAACGGCCATACAGGCCTTCAACATAACCAAAAGGAACCTTAGGGGTTCCTACCAAACCTAACATTGTTCAAATTAACATTACAAACATAAGTTGTTTTCAGTGCTAAGAAAGCTACGAATCAAGCATCAATAGATTTGGAAACTCCAGAACCTTCGCCCTTGGCCTTCTTTGTTTTCTTCAACTTTTTAGTCTTCACACCTCCATCACCACCAACCGCCGAAGCCTCCAAGCTTGCATCCTTAGGAACATCCGGCTGACCTGAAAGGGTATCATCGCTATCCCCCGAATAGGACCTCTTCCTTGAAAGAGAGCCCAAAACCTCAGCACAAACCTTCTCATTTAGGCCCTCCGGTTTCAATTCCTGCAATACAGAAAGAGGTTTACCAAAACAAGTGGAAACCTGATGAATGTAGAGGTAGGTCAGCTTCTCCATTTGCTCAACGGAGACTTTAAAAACATCAGAAGCCTCGGGACGAAACAGAGGTGACTTCTCCAAAGGATGACCGGATTCATGAAGTTTATACCCAGCAATGAGGCCTTGGTGTTTCCCCAGGTTAAGAAGCTTAGTGTAAACGTCACCAAGAGCAGATTTAAACTCTTTGGAGTGCAATAGATAAGTAACCACTTGGTGAAAACCTTGCTCTATGAGCCATTGGTTATCCCCAGCAGCCTGAGCAACTGAAGCTTTCAACCCTTCTTTCTCCTTAACAAAAGCCTGCTGCTGAACAAACAAAGCTTCCCGGTCAGCCCTAAGTTTCAGCCTAGATGCCTCAAAGCTCTTTCTCAAATCACTTATCTCAATCTCATGCGTCTTTTTAAGATCACTAACCTTCTTGTCCCACGCCGACTCTTTCTCAGCAAAATTAGCAATCTCCTTCTTCATCACAGCCATGGAGGCTTTCATTTTATCTTTCTTCTTGGAGAACTCTTCATACTCCTGCATCCTCTGACGAAAACGGGCAATGCCTTGAGGAAGCATGGCAGCAAGATTGCAAGTACTTAAAATCATACGGGACAACATCAGATCATCATCCATCCCAGCAATGGTCTTGTGAACTGATGGAGGAGCAATGTGACTTAGAGCATCCTCACAAACAGCAGCATCTTTGAAGCTGTCATCATTCTTCACTGACCAAGTAGGCACATAAATCCCTTCCGGGTCCAACCCTTCAACGTCCCTGCTCGAAGACTCCTGAACAGGAGTGGCAACAACCTTCTTGCTTGAAACCTTTTTGCCATGAATAACCAATTCCTTATCCTTCTCAGCACCTGCTTCAACACCTTGATCTTCCGAAACTTCAATATCATCACTCAAGTCCACCTTTTCAGTAGAAGTGGATTGAGGACCAGCCTTCAACAACCGACGAGAAGATCGACGGGTTGAAGATTTAGGAGCATTAGACTTAGAAAAACCCTTAGCAGTAGCAGCACTAACATAGCCTGAGCCCTCAAACCTTTGGTCAGCAGTCCTAACCACAACATTCTCACCAGGAACAGACGAAGCATCCCCCAAAACAACATCAGAAGTGTCGTCACTCTTAATAAAATCCAAAGCAGACATGACTACAAAAAACAACAACACATAAGTCATAAATTAAGAAAACAATAAAAAGAACGAAAAAGGAAAATGCATACCCATGCCACTCCTCATAAGAACCGGATCCCGATCAACATTCCCCCAAATTTTACTAACCCCTAATAGAACAAGTAAGTGTTCAGGAAAGGGACGAACCCTAGAAGGGCAGTCCCGGATGGCATTGAGAAAAACAGCATTCAATTCAGACTCGGAAGGTTCCGGAGCATTAAGAACAGCATCCGGATTCCTCCACACCATTTTGAAGGGGATGATAGTATCGGAAACCCAGAAAAAGCGGTCTTTCCAAGCCCCAAGTGTAGTAACCATCGATGCAATAAGGCAGGTATCAACTTTGGTTGTTTCAAAAGTAAACCAATCGCCATTCTTAGCCAAACGAAAAAACCGGCGAAAGAGTAAAAGGGAAGGATCATAGCCGAGAGCACGACATAAAACCTCAAAATGCAAAACCCTAGCCATCCCCTTTGGATGGACTTGCCCAAAAGAAACACGATAATACTCCAACAAGTTCAAAACAAAAAACGAAAAGGGATATCGAAGATTTGAGAACTCAAAATGACTACAATAAAGGGCAATCGAACCAGAAGGTGGTTTATCAACGGGAACATCACAAGCAGGGGCAGTGGGATCAAACTTCCTATCAATACCATATTCCATACAAAATAAATCTACTTCCTCTTGTGTTAACCGGGAAAAAGATTTTGCTAAGTCCTTACGAGCACCCATTTTTTGAAAGCGAAAAATGCAGAATGAAAGATGAATAAGAAACAGGGACTTACCTTAGAGAAGAAGAATGGAAGAAACTTGGAATAAATTATGAAACAAAGGGATAAGTATGGAAATATAAAATAAATATAAGTCTACAATAGGGGTAATAATGGCAACACAGTAACTTCTGCGAAAACCGCCACCCTATCAACTGCCATACATCAATCACATCAATTGTCAGTTATTTGAAATTCAAATTCAAAACATTAACTGCCTTAAACCTTTCAAGCCTTCAAGCATGGAACCCTTGAAACTTTTGGGCAGTAAAACACGCGTATAAAGTCAGAAGTCTTTGAGCTCATCTCCCAAAAACCTCTGACTTGGGGGGCTGATGACGGGGGTAGCCCAAGATTGAATAAAATGGCTAATTACGTAAATGCTTAAATGGTTAAATGGTTCAAAGCTTAAAAAGCTGTGAGAAAGGAAAAAGCAACACGGAAACAGTAGCCAGTCACATCTGGCGATCGCTTCACCAACCCACAGCCGCAAAGGCAATGCAGGTCTGCACAATACACGCTATTATCCGGGGAACAAAAGCCTTCAACCCCCAAAAGGGGAAACCCTCCACTGCAAGCGAGGTTGCTAGTCTAATCCATTCCACTTCGGGAGATGCCTTCCCTTATAAAATGACACTTCATTTACTTCAGAGGACATCTGGACCAGCTCTGATTCTTCAATCTCTGGTCATTCACATCGAATGCTTGTCTCGCACAAGTCATTCCCTTTCACATCCAACACACACATTCCCTTTGCTTCCACTTCCGAATCTGAGCACAATTCAGAGGAGGATCCATAGCAAAGAATAACAATAAACTAGTAAACCTCCTTCCACGTCTCGCAAACGTGGGGGGACCCCACGACCTGCGTTAGGCAAGGTTGAACCCTTCAACCATTCTGCCTAGCCAGTCCAGCTACCACCGTTGGTCTTGTATTTGTTGTATCAACACTATGATGAAAAGAAAACAGAATTCGTACCTTTTAGCAAGCAAGTAAGACCAAATAATCAAGTCGATCTCGAAAATCAAGAACCTATAGTCCCGTTACAACCTAAATTAGTTTTATGAACATTACTTGATTTGTTTATTAAGAAATTCCCGACGACCAAGATCCGAATTTTAATAATTACACCTGGAGCCTAACTATGAATAAAACACTATTTATTTTACTAAAGCCTTTTTTTTACTGAACTTCCATATATGATATGTAACTTACGTGGAGCATCAGAGAACAACCCAAAACTCATTTTTCAAACCCATAATATATAGCATATGTTATTATAAGTAAACATAATTATATTATTTAAATAACATACAACATAGTGATATACTATGTCATGTAGATGCAACGAAACTAATTATATAACTAGTGATTGAGTGGCTTAAATCGAACAATAGCGGACAAGCATAAAAACTCAGTCTGAACAAGCAAATTTTTAACCCAACGTATAGCTAATTCAGTTTTTATTTTAGTCGTCGGGAGAAACGAAAGAAATCCAAAAATTCGTATATCTAATTTGAATCCGAAGAGGCTTCGATCAAGGTACCTGAACGGTGCGGTGGCTTTCAACGTGGTCGGAGAGGAGACAACAGATGAATATGGCAACCGCGGCGGCTTGCTTCGAGCGATGGTGCGGTGTCGAACGGCTCTTGGCGGTAAGGTTGTGCGGCGGTGTGGACGATCGGATGTGGGGGTGTGGTGGCTGATCGAGATTGGAGAATTACAACGACGGGACCGGTGGCGCCGAATGGAGATAACCGGAGACGCACAATAAGCGCTTCGGACGGTCGTGCGGAACGGAACTAAGGTGTTCAGCAGTATAGCTAGAACAGAGGGTTAATAAATCGGAAGTGAATGAGAGTTTGTGGCTTAAGAAGGATTCGATAGCGTTTAAAAGAGTAGTAGTCGGTTTGTTTGTTTAAGAGGATGACCATGTAAATTTTGAAATTTATAGATAATTCTTTCAACAGAATCCTAAGGCTAGAGGGTGTGGGATAACCCCCCTTTGGGCTTTATAAGGACACCTCAGCGCCACGTAGACGCCACGTCATCCAGGGGGCTTTATCACTCCCCCCTTTAACTTGCAGGGTGTGGGATGAAGCCCCCTATTAAACAAAATTAAAAAAAAAGATTTCATTGGTTGAAATGGATGTGGGCCCCACCTGAACACCTCTTCCTCCCGTTACCATGATGGAGCCTTGCATATGGCGCCCCTGGTTAAATTTGAAGGTGTGGGGTGGTGGCGCCGGGCGGCGCTATAAGGGCTGAGGTGGCGGGGTGGCGCCCCCCACACCCTCCGGCCTAAGGACTAAATGTGGATGTATGGATTGTATTTGAAATCAACCTCCGTATATTGTTTGTTTATTCCTTAGGAAGTTGTGTTTTTTTTATTTATTTAAAAACTTTTCGAATATTACAGTTGCAATAATGTTAGCCAAATTATCTATACTATCTAATAAAAGAAACCTGTTTTAGGACACTTGTCATTCTCTCATTTAATTTAATTGAATAAAATTAGTAATAATACTAATAATAATAATATTTAATCTAATCTAATACAAATAATAATAATATTTAATCTAATCTAATACAAATTCTTATTATTAATTCAATAACCTATTGTTAAACTAAAACTTCAATAGAATCTTAAATTCTAGCTAAACAAGTTTCGAAATTCATAATAATATTAATATGTTAGACTAAATATATTATTGATCTATATAACTAAAAGTATTATCAATAATATTAATAATAGGTTTAGAATCAAATACAAAGATTCAAAAAATAAGAAGTCGTACAAAGGGTATCATATAGACTCTGATTGACCTCATTCAACCGACAATAGAGCCGTCTTATCGAACTCTACGACATTAATTAATATGTACGAGTTGATGGGTTACATTTATATTAACTCATTTATGTCAATATGGTATGTAAATGTCTCTGTCTTTGTTTTGCATTTACAGGAAATATCTATACTATATAGTTTAAATTGTTCAACCCGTGTAACACACGAGGAACTAACCTAGTAATTCTTATAATGTAATTTATGTTCTTGCATTCCTTAAAAATAGTCTTTTAATTTCATTTTTTTAATACTCTTATAAAGACTAACATACAGTATGCATTACAATTTATATGTCAACATGTATTTATCTTGGTACACCTTGTTAGGTTTATGGGCTTCGACTTAGATGTGTTTAATCGTTGAGCCCACACACGACCCATCTATTTATATAACTTTTCGAATATTACAATTCTACCCCTCTAAAAAAATTTCGTCCTCGAAATTGCTAAGCACGGATACGAACGATCTTAATCATAACGGACACGGAATAGACTTTACACATAGCAAACATTTAGACATCATACATACCAAGGTACGAAGTTTCTGGGACGGCAAATATACAGATACTAAACCAAATCAAAATAAGTATCTCTAAAAGAAGCAGATATAACTATAGGATACTCTAAAGCAGTGGACAAGGACTTCAAATACTTAGTAGATAAAAGTGATAAAACATACATACACACTTAATTATCAAATGTTTATACAAATAATCTAAGAACTGATCATCAAATCCTATGTAGATTTTTTTTATTCGTTTTATTATATAAAAAAATATAACTTTTATTTTCGAATATTACAATTTTACCCACAAAAAAAAAATCGTCTTCAAATTGTTAAAGTATGGATGATGAGCAAATTTAGATATAACAAATACAAAACGAATTTTAAACATCGTATACTATATATGGAACATACTAAACTGTGGTGTTCTGAGACGGTCAAAAGACGCATACTAAATAAATTCAAATTCAAAAATAACAAAACAAGTAAAGTGAGATTTAGAATGCTAAGATGCAACAAATTCGGGTACATACTAATCTACACAATAGGAGTCCAAAAGCACACATATGTACCTGTAATTCACGATTTTGTTCGCGACCATAATTGTCAATTACCTTACATAAGTGTCCTAATGGTCCTCTTATTATGCATCTCAATGACCTATTAAAATTGTAAAGAAAGCTAGTGTGGCGATAAACAAATCATAGTTAGCAATAGTTCTAAAAACAAATACTAAAGCGAACACCAAAACAAATGTTGAAAGACAACAAACTAACGCGTACGAAAATTGATCAGAAGTTGAAATCCTAACCCAACGTCTACCCATAACCTCACAGGTTTAGTTTTTTAAGGTTTAAGTTTTCTACAGGAAAGAGCCTTGGCTCTGATACCATAATTGTAACACCCCAACGTGAACAGGCTGACGTGTCACTCATACAGATATCAAAACTAAAACCAATCCATAACGTTGAAAACAAAAGATCCTAATTACATTTTCATTACATTACCGAAATAAAAATAAATATTTATCTTCACTACACTCTTCACTTACTCCCCACGTTTCCCAAATTACCTGTCAAACAAATAAGACAAACACAAGAAAGAAAATACGGCTGAGCCAAAAAGTTGCTCAGTAACGGAGAAATCAACAGTAAAAGTAAGGCAAGCATACGGAAGCAAAACGGATCGATACCGACACTAACAAATCCAAAAGATGGCACTGAAACATATATTTTTATAACTTGAATCCCAAAACTTATACCGAACAGGTAACAGATACTGAACATAATCAGATGCATATAATCATATCAAACATATCATAACAGAGACAAGACATACGTGACAACATATAACTGTAAAACAAGTCACGTAATATAGAAGCACCCACGAGCCTAAACAGAGGCATGCATGGCTATAGTCCATGCACCGAGATGGTGCATGTAGGCGTACACACATTATTCCATCTCAACAGGAGTCAGGAGTCAGAGCTAAGATCGATCTATTCGCCTCTAGGGGCCATGTGCTACACAAGCACAAACTAGAAATACCGTAAACTTTAGTTACGCACCGTCACGATGAGTGCCATGCCGTTGACGCCCCAACGACAAGTCTAAACGTATAATTGCTCGGGTGACAGAGTACAAGCGTATCAGAAATAAAAGTATCTTGACATAAGTCTAAAGGGAACATGCAATAACGAGCACAAAATCTAAGGTCTATTGCATGCTACAATAAGTACTAATCATATAACAATACGTACCGATACATCTAACGAAACATCCGTACTGCAAGGTAACGGATTTGAATAAAAATACTATGATGAAAAGAAAACAGAATTCGTACCTTTTAGCAAGCAAGTAAGACCAAATAATCAAGTCGATCTCGAAAATCAAGAACCTATAGTCCCGTTACAACCCAAATTAGTTTTATGAACATTACTTGATTTGTTTATTAAGAAATTCCCGACTACCAAGATCCGAATTTTAATAATTACACCTGGAGCCTAACTATGAATAAAACACTATTTATTTTACTAAAGCCTTTTTTTACTGAACTTCCATATATGATATGTAACTTACGTGGAGCATCAGAGAACAACCCAAAACTCATTTTTCAAACCCATAATATATAGCATATGTTATTATAAGTAAACATAATTATATTATTTAAATAACATACAACATAGTGATATACTATGTCATGTAGATGCAACGGAACTAATTATATAACTAGTGATTGAGTGGCTTAAATCGAACAATAGCGGACAAGCATAAAAACTCAGTCTGAACATGCAAATGTTTAACCCAACGTATAGCTAATTCAGTTTTTATTTTAGTCGTCGGGAGAAACGAAAGAAATCCAAAAATTCATATATCTAATTTGAATCCGAAGAGGCTTCGATCAAGGTACCTGAACGATGCGGTGGCTGTCAACGTGGTCGGAGAGGAGACAACAGTGTAAGATTAAATATATATTATGTTTAATATTTAATCTATAGCCATTATAATCATTTACATAATATAGATCAAAATATATAATAACCTATTAAATAATTAGTTGGTAATTGTTGATGGACCATATTACCCTTATTAACTAATTAGGTTTCCTCATGGGTGCTTATATAAGGGGAATTATGTAGAGGTCAAAAGGTTACACAGTTACATAACCTAATCATAACATCATCATCACAATCGACCTCCCTCTCCCATAACCGATTCCCTTGTCGGTTTTCTTAGTTACCATCATCAGTTAGCACCCTAAGGAGGAATCAGATCACACTGACAATTATGTCGAATGGGATGTCATCTTCTCTGACTGGATTCTCAACTGCACTGTCTGCTGTAACAGGTATGTTTTAATGTTTTCCCTTATGTATAAACAGAACTGAACCAACAAGTGGTATCAGAGCATATGTTGATTAGTCAGTTCTGTTTTGTATCCGTAAATCTGGATTAAAACAGGAAAACAGGTTTTAAAACCAGAATAAAATTCGTTTTTTCATCATCCGAAATCATTACTGTTCGATTTCTGTCATCCGGAATGGCATCTCGGATGACATGGGCTCATTCTTATGTTACTGTTCCGAAATCTGAATGTTCAAAATATGTTTAAATGTGTAAAATAATTCCAGATTTCGGATGAAAGTTTGAATAATTTTATTTAGGGTTCATAATGTTCTTAGTTAAAATTCGAAATTTCCTTTATGTTTTGGAATGTGTTTTGAATTGTGGAATGTTTTCCTAATTTTGATCTAATTTTATCTAATAAGTTTTTTCGAAATCTGTTAATAGGATAAACAGATTATGATTTTCGAAATTTTCTGATAAAATTAGATCAATGTTAAAATAGGAAACTCTATCAAAATTCCTAAGATTTCGAATTTTCTGTTATGATTTCACATTAACAGCTTGCAGAACACATTTCGGATGACCATTACGGATGATCATTCCGGATGAACATTGTTCGCCCATTACGGATTAGCAACTGTCTGATCATTCCGGATGAACATTGTTCGCCTATTACGGATCAGCAAATAACCATTTCGGACTAAGCATTACGGATGATCAAAGAACTGACCATTTCGGATGAATCTCGGACTAAGCATTACCATCCAAAATCATCCGAAATGCATCACGGATCATCAAGAACTGATTATTTCGGATGTATCTCGGACTAAGCATCACCATCCGAAATCAACCGAAATCACTCGACTTAAACGTCTTGGACACATCCGAAATCATTCGAAATCATCCATTTCGGATAGTCCGAAATGATTCGAACTTAGTCATTTCGGATGAATCCAAGACATGATTCATCCTAAATGATTCGAACTTAGTCAGTTCGATCCGCGCTAACGGGTGGTTTGCTATTAAATAATTGGTTTTTGTAATTGCTTAATTAGTTAATCAGAATCAGATAATGCTTTACAAAACCAAAATGGCTTAACTTGAATGAGCTTCTGATGTATCATTTCTGACCAAAGCTGATTTGATACATCTACTTATCATTCAAGTATTACGAAAGCTATGTTAAGTGTGCATCATAAACATGAATGTCTTAATATCTGGCCAAAGCTGATTTAATTCTTTCATAGATGACATACTTAACAAGTGCATAACTAAAGTGATTGTCTCAATTTCTGGCCAAAGCTGATTTGTTACAACCACTTTGCACATATGCTTAAATGATTACACTTCTGGCCAAAGCTGATTTGTCTTCGTTTAAGTAGAATTTTAACTTAAGTCTATTATTTTGATGTTAGTAATAGACAATATCACAGCTTCATAATGTAAAATGGTCATTATTTATGCCTGCCTTAGTATTACGTGCCCTTAGATCACATTAGAACTTCTTCCTAAGTATCATAACTTGCTCATCTTATTTCCACTATCAACACCAAATCAGGGGATTCCACCTTTGACTGGTGATAACTTTGCTGCATGGAAGGATGCCCTCATGCTTACGCTTGGATTGCTGGACTTTGATTATGCTCTAAGAGAGAATAAGCCAGCGGACCTTACTGCTACAAGTACTGCTGCTGACCAGATAGTTCATGAAAAATGGACTAGGTGTAACCGCATGTCTCTCATGTTCATGAAGCAGTCCATCAGTAATGCAATCAGAGGAGCCATTCCTGATTCTGAAGATGCTAAAACCTACTTGGAACATGTGGAGGCGCAGTTCAAAGGGACGTCTAAAGCACACGCTAGTACCCTTATCCTCAAGCTGGTGACAACTAAGTATGATGGGAGGAGCGGCATTCGCGAGCACATCATGATGATGAATGACATGGCCAATAAGCTGAAGGAGCTGGAAATGGAGATCAGTGATGGTTTCCTTGTTCATTTTATCATCACTTCGCTTCCTTCATCCTTTGAAGCATTCAAGATCAATTACAACACTCAGAAGGACAAATGGACGATGAGTGAGCTGGTCGCTATGTGCGTACAGGAGGAAGAGCGTATGAGGATGGATCGCCCTATTGATGTTGCTAACTTCACCACCTCCAACTCTAAGAAAAGGAAGAACAATTATCAGAGGAAGGATACTTCAAAAGTCCAAAGGCCTAATCCTAATACAAGTGCACCCTCAAGCTCTAAGAACTCCTTAGGCAGAATCCGCTGCAAGTTCTGTAAAAAGACAGGACACATGCAGAAGGAATGCCCTGACTTTAAGGAGTGGCTGGCTAAGAAAGGTAGCGATTATTTTATGATACTTGAGTCCTATAATTTAAGTGTTCCTGCTAATTCTTGGTGGTTTGATTCTGGTTCTATGGTTCATGTTACCAATTCAACTCAGGGATTCCTTTCAATCCGGAAGCTGGAAAGAAACCAAAGAACGCTTAAGGTTGGGGATGATCGAGAATTAGAAGTGAAGGCCATTGGAACATTACAATTAGTTATGAAAACTGGTTTATGTATTAAACTTTATGATACCTTATATGTTCCTGAGGTAACTCGGAACCTTGTATCAGGACCAAAGTTAGACATGGACGGTTTTATTGTTTCCCATGGTCATCGCAAACTCTCTATCCTCTATGATTCTGTTCTTTATGGTACTGGTATTCTGGATGGTGGTCTCTATAGATTAGAACTAGATGATGGCTTTTCCAAATCTTTGTTGTCATATAACATTAATGAATCACTCACAAAGATGAAAGAGAAACGAGACTTAGAGACTTCATCCATGTTGTGGCATCAGCGTTTGGGCCACATCTCAAAAGAACGATTAAATCGTCTTGTAAAGGATGAAGTCTTACCTCCTCTCGATTTCTCTGATTTTGGAACATGTGTCAAATGTCTTAAAGGTAAAATGACATTAGCGAATAAGAAAGGTGCCACTAGGAGTTCTAATTTATTAGAACTCATTCATACTGACATCAGTGGTCCCTACCAAATCGCTGGCATAACAGGACATACTTCATTTATCAACTTCATTGATGATTATTCTCGTTACATGTACTTGTATCTTATTAAGGAGAAATCTGAATCTCTTACAACTTTTAAAGATTATAAGGCTGAAGTTGAAAAGCAATTAGATCGTCAGATTAAAGTTGTGAGATCAGATAGAGGCGGTGAATATTATGGAAGACATACTGATGTGGGTCAAGCTCCTGGTCCATTTTATGAGTTTTGTAAGGGCCAGGGGATTGTGAACCAATACACCATGCCTGGTACACCTCAGCAGAATGGTGTCGTTGAAAGAAGAAACCGTACCCTTATGAACATGGTGCGCAGTATGTTAGCGAACACTAATTTACCATTATTCCTCTGGACTGAAGCATTAAAAGCAGCTGTTCATATACTCAATAGAGTTCCTTCTAAGTCTGTCCCTAAAACTCCTTATGAACTTTGGATAGGAAGGAAACCGAGTCTTAAATATATGAAAGTATGGGGCTGCATTGCTGAAGCAAAACTTTACAATCCTTTCCTAAGGAAACTTGACCCTAAGACTGTTACCTGTTTCTTTATCGGGTATCCTGAGAACTCTAAGGGTTATCGTTTCTATTGTCCTTCCCATGTCACCCGTATTGTTGAAACCAAGCGTGCTGCGTTCCTGGAGGATTTCAAGGTCAGTGGGAGCAGTACCAACCCTTATGAAGAATTGCAAGAAGTACAAGACGCGGGGGGGAGAGACTCGTCGCTTACCATTACTCTGATTACTCCTCTTGTACCCAATGCAACTATTGTACCTGAAGCCACTGCACCAACTGCAAATTCACCTCTACAATCAGAACCCATTATACCTCATGACGAAGGCACATCAAACGCTCAAAACCAAGACAACGCTGCACCCGATAATCCACTCAGGAGGTCATCTAGGCAAAGAAGGCCTACTAATTGGGATGATTATGTTACCTACCTGACTGAAATGGATCCCGGAAAGCTCAATGATCCTATCTCTTACAATGAAGCCATTAGCAGTAATCAGTCTTCTGAATGGAATAAAGCAATGATTGAAGATCTTGAATCCATGAAGAAAAATGACGTTTGGGATTTGGTAGAATTACCCAACGGTGTCAAACCAGTAGGATGTAAATGGGTGTTCAAAACAAAACTGGATCCGAATGGGAACGTTGAACGCTACAAAGCGAGATTGGTTGCAAAGGGCTACACTCAGAAAGAGGGAATTGATTATCAAGAGAGGTTTTCACCTGTCTCTCGTAAAGATTCATTAAGGATCGTCATGGCCCTAGTAGCTCATTTTGATTTAGAGTTACATCAGATGGACGTTAAAACCGCTTTCCTTAACGGAGACTTAGACGAAGATGTTTACATGAAACAACCTGAAGGCTTTAAACCTGAAGGTCAGGAGCATCTAGTCTGTAAGCTGAAGAAATCCATTTATGGGTTAAAACAAGCATCACGTCAATTCTACCTCGAGTTTGATGAAGTCATGAAGAAACAAGGTTTTATGAAGAATCAAGTGGATCAATGCACCTACCTCAAGATGAGTGGGAGCAACTTTACTATACTTGTCCTTTACGTTGATGATATTCTATTGGCAAGTAATAGTTTAGACATGTTGCATGAGTCGAAGCGGTTACTCTCGCATAACTTTGACATGAAGGATCTCGGAGATGCTTCTTACGTCACTGGCATCGAAATTCACCGAGATAGACACAAAGGGATCTTAGGATTGTCCCAAAAGGCTTACATAGATCGTGTCCTTACACGTTACAACATGCAACAGTGCAAACCCTCCGTCGCTCCAGTAGTTAAGGGAGATGTTTTCGGTTCATTCCAGTGTCCGACAACAGAGGTTGAGAAGGAGCAAATGAGCCAGATACCTTACGCGTCAGTAGTTGGGAGCTTGATGTATGCTCAAGTCTGTACTCGCCCAGATATCGCTTATATTGCTGGAATGTTAGGCCATTATCAGACTAATCCTGGTCTAGATCACTAGAAAGCAGCTAAGAAGGTACTTCGATATCTGCAAGGGACGAAAGACTATAAACTGACTTATAGAAGAAGTGATCATTTAGAAGTGGTGGGCTATTCTGATTCTGACTTTGCCAAGTGCAAAGATGACAAGAAATCCACTTCGGGCTATATTTTTATGTTAGCAGGCGGCCCTATCTTTTGGAAGAGTCATAAACAACAGTTGACCACAACTTCTACAATGATGGCAGAGTACATTGCTATTTATAACGCAACCTGTCATGGAATGTTGCTTAGAAATCTAATCACTGGACTCAAAATCGTTAATTCCATTTCTAGACCATTGAAGCTTTATTGTGATAATTCAGCTGCCGTTAGTTTCTCGAACAGTAACAGTTCGACTGGAGCTGGTTTATATCTCGATACAAAATATCTGTTCGTACGTGAACGAGTTGAGGAAAATAATCTTTGTATCGAGTATATTAGTACTAAAGATATGCTTGCGGATCCGATGACTAAAGGTCTCCCTTCTAAGGTTTACGAAGAACATGTTCAGAATATGGGATTTAGTAAAGACCTTATTTAAGCATATTGTACTAGCTTATGTTTTATGATTAATGAAATTTCCTCTGTTTGATTTTGTATGTCTCTTAGAATATGTTCAACCGGTATAATGGCATATAGACAAATGAAGTTACAAATCAAACAAAGGGCTTATGCGTATTTTGATCATGACGATTAGGTTTTAAATTAAGGCTATAGTATGACTAATGGGGGTCCTGAGTCGCATAATGATTCAACGACTGTATTTCTCTGCTATAGTACTTGTTTAAGGATAACATGAGTGTTAACTCCTGATCAGGCTTATCTAATACTCATAGTAAATGATTACTCGGCTAAGTGGGATAATGTAAGATTAAATATATATTATGTTTAATATTTAATCTATAGCCATTATAATCATTTACATAATATAGATCAAAATATATAATAACCTATTAAATAATTAGTTGGTAATTGTTGATGGACCATATTACCCTTATTAACTAATTAGGTTTCCTCCTGGGTGCTTATATAAGGGGAATTATGTAGAGGTCAAAAGGTTACACAGTTACATAACCTAATCATAACATCATCATCACAATCGACCTCCCTCTCCCATAACCGATTCCCTTGTAGGTTTTCTTAGTTACCATCATCAGTTAGCACCCTAAGGAGGAACCATATCACACTGACAATTATGTCGAATGGGATGTCATCTTCTCTGACTGGATTCTCAACTGCACTGTCTGCTGTAATAGGTATGTTTTAATGTTTTCCCTTATGTATAAACAGAACTGAACCAACAAACAGATGAATATGGAAACTGCGGCGGCTAGCTTCGAACGATGGTGCGGTGGCGAACGGCTCTTGGCGGTAAGGTTGTGCGGCGGTGTGGACGATCGGATGTGGGGGTGTGGTGGCTAATCGAGATTGGAGAATTACAACGACGGGACCGGTGGCGCCGAATGGAGATAATCGGAGACGCACAATAAGCGCTTCGGACGGTCGTGCGGAACGGAACTAAGGTGTATAGCTAGAACAGAGGGTTAGTAAATCGGAAGTGAATGAGAGTTTGTGGCTTAAGAAGTATTCGATAGCGTTTAAAAGAGTAGTAGTCGGTTTGTTTGTTTAAGAGGATGACCATGTAAATTTTGAAATTTATAGATAATTCTTTCAACAGAATCCTAAGGACTAAATGTGGATGTATGGATTGTATTTGAAATCAACCTCCATATATTCTTTGTTTATTCCTTTGGAAGTTGTGTTTTTTTTTATTTATTTAAAAACTTTTCGAATATTACAGTTGCAATAATGTTAGCCAAATTATAATTCTTATAATGTAATTTATGTTCTTGCATTCCTTAAAAATAGTCTTATAATTTCATTTTTTTAAATCTATACATATAATAAAAGAAACCAATTAATGGACACGTGTTGATACGAGAGGCATCTATTTTTTAGTTTTCTTGCCATATATTTATATTTATTTTTATCTTAAAAATTACAAGTTTTAAATCAATTTATCAAGTTATCCCATATTTTAAGTCAACGTTTATCTATAACTATATCTCTATATTTATATTTATCTTCTAATATAATCTTTATACTTATCTTTATTATTTTGCAAGTAAATTGCACAAAACTTCCTTTATGTTTACTCAGACTTGCAGGTTCCAGCCTTAATGTTTAAAACTTGCTAAAAACATCCTTTAAGTTTATTTTTGTTGCTGATTTAATCCTTTATGACTAACCAAGTTAATTATCTCAGTTTATTTCCCTCACATGCCTAACATGTGACGATCCCACTATCGTTTGATGACCGACATCAACTGACTCGCAAAATGGAATGGGGATGTGGTGCAAACGCAAAACTGCCTAAAACCCAAGCAAAATTGCCTCTGTTCTCATCGGAGATGTAGTCCAAACACAATTGGATCTCTTAAATTTATGGGGCCATTCACATGGAGCAAGCCCCTTTTCATTCCGAGCTATCAAATCCACTCGGAGGAGAGATCCAGCCGACGTTTCGCTGACTAAATGCCAAACAAGCCATATTTGCAGGTTGATAGCCTCATGTTAGTTCTGTATGTGAATTCAAATTGAAAAGTACATATCATTTTTTTGTAATTGTTTTCCTCTTTAGTTTTGATTACTTGATTGAGATAACATGTATTAAGTAGGGAAGAATAAAAACTAATATTTAGGTACAAAGCAATGGGTCATGAATGGGGGAAAGAAGAAATAAGTGGATTTAATGGACTTTTGTAATACACAAGTTTATAACCTAATAATAGAAAAATAAAAAAAACAGAGTAAAATGTTCTAATATGTAAATAGTATATCAAAGTTCTTTTTACTAAAAACGTATTTTGACGACTGTGTGTATTAACTGATTACATTATATTTATTCCAGTCGTGTAGTACACGTGCTTATTCAACTCATGTTATACACGGGTAATTAAAGATGTAACTTTTTTATTATATAAAAATATATTTAATCAACCCGTGTAATACACGGGGTTCTAACCTAGTACTCTTATAAAGGCTAACATACAGTATGCATTACAATTTATATGTCAACATGTCTTTATCTTGGTACACCTTGTTAGGTTTATGGGCTTCGACTTAGATGTGTTTAATCGTTGAGCCCACACACGACCCATCTATTTATATAACTTTTCGAATATTACAGTCTGGCCCATCGTTGATGTTTCTTCCGGTTGACCAAGAACGACGATCCACGTTTGAGACATCCCCAGTTGATGTTTATTTGATTTCCTCAATGGTTACTACCTTTGGTTCTTGGAAGTACCGATTTTCTAGATTTCTGAGTCCATTGTTCCCTTCAAGCTTGTTTGGAGGCACCCTGATGCTGTGTTAAACAAGCTTGAGCCATTTGGGTCTGAACTAGATAGTTGGTTGTTAAAAGCCATTTAGGAAACCTTTCCTGAACACCTTTTAGTGTTGATGGGTGTGAGCACCTTGTGGGACAAGCCAGATCGTGATCCTGTGCTCATGAGGGATGATCAGGGTATGATGTTTTGTTTTATCAAGAGTGATGGTACCTCTGATGTTGTGTTTGGGGATGTTGAGGCCACGCCCGGTGAATATATTGTTTCCAGGAACACTGAACATAGGTTCGAGGGTTCAGGCCACGTGAACGTCCCAAACGCCAAGGGTTTTACCAAGGTTGCTGCTTACAAAGTCTCTACTCGTCGTTCAAACCGTCGTTTGATAAAGGCTGCCGACCATCCATCGGCTTCTGAGCCAGTGGAACTGAGCAATGACATAGAGGCTTTAGATGATTTAGAAGTTGGGTTGAGGAAAATTTATGAAAGACAAAGAGTTACCATTGGTGATTGGTAAGGGGAGCAAGGCGGCGGGTAAAAAGGTTGTGAGCTTGAAGGGTTCCGGGAGGGGTGGTGAAGGTTCCACCAATGTTAATCCAGGGGAGGTTTATGTGCCGGATTGGAAGGTCACAGTTGGTGACAGCTTCAAGCCTTCATCCGTTTGTGAGGATGTTCTTACCCACTTTGATTCTACTGTTGTTCGAGGTTCTTGCTCATCTATGGATGATGACCTGATGATTTCGAAAAATGGTAATGGGTGCTTGCAGTGTTGTAAAAGTCGCTAGGCGGTCCCTAGTCGGCCGACTGGGGAGTTGGGAGTAATCGGAGTACTCGGAGAGTACTCGGGGAGTACGCGGACATGGTAACTATAAAGAAAATTAATTGTTATATATTATATATATGTTAAAATAAGCATAATTCATGTCAACTGAGTATAATTTAAAATGAAACATGTTTAAAGTTCAAATATTCTGAATTCAAGTCCGACTAGTCTGAGTACAAGGTCGAGTAGTCCGAGTACAAGGTCGAGTAGTCCGAGTACAAGGCCGAGTAGGCCGAAGTTGACCGATTTTGACTAATTAAAAGTCAACAACCCACGTTGACCGCCTAGACCGACTAGGCCGACTCTTTCCGACTACGTCCGACTAGGCGCCGACTAGGCGCCGAGTTTGACCGAGGACGACTAATTGAGTCCTCCTAGGAGGAAGTCACATCAGATGGGTTCTGAGGACCGAGTACTCGCCGAGTACTCGGCCTTGGAATCTGACTTTTACAACACTGGGTGCTTGTAACCTTGTTGCCTTGCTTCCATAGGGTGTATCCCGATTTCGCAGGAGGATGCGAGAATATGATGTCTTCTCGAAGAAGAGGGATGAGATGAAGGCTTCACTAGCTACTTTAAAGAAGGAGGCATAGGGTTATGCTAGGAGGGAGAAAAGCTGATGTTGAGGATTGATGAGCTTTCTTCCCAGCACAAGACTGAGATAGTTGAGTTGGAAAAACGCTTGGAAGCTGACAGGGTTCAAGTCAGGGTTGATAGGGCTGCTTTGGAGGTTCAGAAGTAGCCTCCTTGGAGGAGAAAGAAGGGTTAAAGGCTTCACTTTCCCAGGCAACTGGTGATAATAAACGGCTCATTGAGCATGGATTCCAGCAAGTGGTTACCTATCTTCTCCATTCGTCGGAGTTCAACAAAGTCTTGGGTGATGTGTACACCAAGCTTCTTGCTCATGTGAGACACCAAGGTTTGTTTGCTGGTTACAAAGCTTTGTAAACCTGGGGAGCCTTAGGAAAAGTCTTATCTTTTTCAACCCAAAGTCTTCAAAGTCTTCAAGGGAACAATTTTTAAGATTAAGCATATGGTTTACCCTTATGTGGGTGAAGTCTCCAAGTGTTTTGGTAAATCTTTGTCTGTCTTGCAGGAGCTAAAACCCCAGGGCCTTAATGAGGTTGTTTGTAACGAAGTGTTGAAGTCCCTCTCGAAGAAACGTCCTTTCTCCGGAGATAGCGAGGAAACGTGTTCTGAAGGTGGTGGGGCTTAAAGGCTTTAAGCCTTGAAGCCTCCGAGACAGCGGATGTCGTAGGGAGGAAAAAGAGAAATGCTAAAAACACCCAAGATGATGGGGTTTCGAATAAGGATGATGCAGCAAACTCTATCATCTCTGATGCTGCCAAATGAAGAAGAAACCTTAATTTATAGCTTTTTTAGCATGTCGAACAATGTTATGGGTTGTTTGCTTAAACATCCTTTTGTTTTAAGGGAACCGTTTAGGTCCTTTGGTGGTTAAAGCATGGAAGGCTTGTGGACAATGTTTTATGTTTGATGGCCAGTATGGCCTTTGCTATGGCTAGCTTGCTATGCTTAACTTGTTATGTTTGCTTTGTTTATCTTGATGTGTTGTTCTATTTATTCCCTTGTGTTTTCATTGGTTTTGTATGTTGTCTTTGTTTTGGGTGGTGCATCTTAGGTTATTTATACCTTAAAGGGTTCAGTGCTGCAGTCACTTAGCCTTAGGATATTTTTATCAAGAAGATACAACCTCTATCCTATGTATGACATTCACTTAGAGTCTTTTTGGTTCGTAAGCCAATTTTGGGGCTTAAGGAACATTTCGTGTAGGCTGTTCAAACCCGTCTATGAGACATGTTTTTTAAGATTTCTATGAGTCTCATGGAGTTGTATTGATTTAGGAACTCACCCCTTATATAGGTCCATTCAACCCTTGAACCTATTGAGCGATGTGGCCTGGGAGCTCATCCCCTTACATGGCCCTTGCCATGGAGTTTCTTGCTAGGTTCTCAACCTGATTATAGGATAGAAAGACAAATTCATTGTTCATTCATTTCAAAGTACTTTGATTACTAGGGGAATAGAACAACTTTTTGGAACTATTTGTAACACGTTTGGTTAAACATGGAACCTTTTAAGGTTTTTGCCATCTCAATCGCGGAGAAGCTTTTTGCCTTGCGGGCCTGCCAGCTTGTATGATCCCCCTTTATAGGCTTTAAGGATAGTGTATGGCCCTTCTTACTTAGGGCCAAACTTTCCTTGGCTTTCTTTCTTGCAGGCATCATTATTTCGAAGCACAAGGTCCTCAGGCTTGTAGCGTTCATGCTTCACCCATGTATTGTAATACAATTCCATGTTTCGCTTGTACCTTGCTTTTTGTATGGCTGCTTGATCACGAGCCTCTTCGAGGAGTTCCAAATTCAACATCGTCTCTTTCTTATTTGGCTTGAGGTCGATGTTAATTGTTCTTTGTGTTGTTGCTCCGATTTCAGCTAGGATTACAACCTCTGATCCAAACACTAGGCTGTAGGGTATTTTCTTGTGGCTTGTTTTCTCGGTTGTTTGAATTTCCAATAGCACATTGGGAAGCTATTCGAGCCAGTTGTTGTCGTACCTTCCCAATCGAGATTTAATCCCTTCAACAATGTTGTGGTTTGTCCTATCAACATGGCCATTGGATTGTGGGTAAGCTACCGAGCTGAATACTTGAGTTATTCTGAATTCCTTGCACCAGGAGCTAGAAGGTTTCTCGGCAAACTATTTCCCGTTATCCATGACTAGTACCCCTGGGAGCCCAAAACGATAGATTATGCTTTCGAAATCAATGACATGTTTCCCTGAGATTTTTGCCAATGGTTTTACTTCTGGTCACTTGGTGAAGTAATTCACGACTACCAATAAGAGCTTGACTCCTCATTTGGCTAGTGGGGATGGACCAACGATGTTTATTCCCTACTTGTGAAATGGTCAAGCCGAGGAGATGGGAACGGGGTCATATTTGGGGCTTTTGGGTACCGGAGCATGTAACTGACAAGCTTCATACTTTCGCAGTTGTTCGGAGGTATCTCGATGCATGGAAGGCCAAAAGTGTCCGGGGTTCATCAACTTTGACACTACCGATTTTGGGCCACAATGAGCTCCACATATCCCTTCGTGAACCTCTTTGATCAGATATTGGCTTTGTTTTGGGCCAACGCATCGAAGTAGTGGTGCAAGGTATCCTTTTTGTAAAGGATATCTCCTTGTAACACATATTGCCTTGACTTGATACGAACCCTTTTAGCCTCAGTCTGGTCATTAGGTAATTCACCATTTTGAGGAATCTTTCAATGGGAGTCATCCAATTTGGCCCTTTTTTAGTGATCACATCTTGAACCTCCAGTTTTTGGATGGATGAGGTTTTTAATACCCCAACTAGTACCTTCTTGGTGAGGTGGGTAAACGTAAGAGATGCAAGCTTGCTTAGTGCATCAACTTTCTTGTTTTGAGATCTTGGAATTTATTTGATGGAACATGTTTGAAATGCGTTCATTGATTTCTCTCAGTACTTATTCATGTTGGGTTCTTTTGCTAGGCAGCTGTTATTGTCTTGGCTTGAGAGAGTTTGTGAGGACTTGAAGCTTTTGAACCCCCATTTCTTTGGCTAGCTTTAGCCCAGTGATCAATGCTTCGTACTTGGCTTTATTATTGGTAGTCTGAAATACAAGCCAAAGAGCATATGTGAATTCTAACCCTTCAGTGTTAATTAAAACTAGCCCAGCCCCTGACCCTTCGATACTAGAAGCCTCATCGGTTAAAAGCTTCCAGGTATCAGGGTTGGAGGGTACAGCTGCAGTTGTATTAACTTCTGTTATGGATTTTTTACGGACTTTCAAGATGAAGTCAGCGAAGATTTGAGCTTTGACAACTTTTCTCAGGACATAGGTGATTTTGTGTTCACCTAGTTTCACAATCCATTTGACTAATCGTCCGGAATTTTTTTTGTTTTTCAAGCACATTCTTAATAGGTTAGTTAGTGACCACTTGTATCGGGTGTGACTGAAAGTACCTTTGAAGCCTTCTAGCGTTTGTACTAGGGCTAGAACAAGTTTTTCCAAAGGAGAATATTTGATTTCTGCTAATTTTGAAGTTTTGAAAAAGTAAACGGGTATCTGAACTTTGTTTCGTTCAATGATTAGAGCCGTACTTATGGCCTTTTCAGCAATCAAAAGGTAGATAGAGATCGTTTCTCCTGTTTCCGGAGCCAAAATGGCTGGGAGTGAAGCCAAGTGTTGCTTCATTTGGTTGAAGGCTTCCTTTTGAGGTAAAACACTTCAAAGCTGTAAGCTTTCCATCGAAAGTCTTTCTTGTTAGCACATCCCTTGAGGGTTGGCTTTTATGTTTTGTTTCCCCATGATATGCCCTACAAATGAGCACTTGACTGAATTAATCTTCATGTTGATCTTTATCGAGTTTTGGAAGGTTCTTTGTATGTCATGGAGCATTTGGTATTCCGTGTTGCTCTTAATCACCAAATCGTCAACATAAGCTTTAATGTTCTTGCCGATTTATCCGGCAAACGCTTTGTCAACCAGATGTTGATAAGTGGCACCTGCATTTCTTAAACCAAAATTCTATTTTTGATAGCAAGATATACCTTTATCAGTGTGGAATGTGGTTTTTACTTCCTATTCTTTTTTCATTAGGATCTGATGGTAACCCTTTTAGGCGTCAAGAAAACACTTGAACGGGAAGCCTGTGAGCGAGTTATCGTTGATGTCTATCTGGGGCAGCGGGTAGCAATCCTTTGGGCATGCTTTGTTCAAGTCTTTAAAATTGATACCCATTCTCCAAGATTGATACATGACCTCTCGAAGGACTAGAACAAGCTTTTCCATCTGTTGGCGTTATACAAGGCTTCTTTTAGGGGCTTGACTCTGTTTCTTTTGTATAATGGGTTTAACATCAGGTGGGATCCATAACTCATGTTTTAACAATGCTACGAGGGATGCCGGTCATATCTTCTGGGCACCAAGCAAAGACATAGTGCAAGAGCAGTTTTTTAAGGTATGAGATGGTTTCTTTGGAAAGGTTAGTGTTTACTTTATCCCCTGTTGAGGATATTTTGGGTTTATGTCCAACCCTTGTTCATCGTCTTTGTCCTTTCTTGAGCTTTCCCCTTCAACCACAAAATCTTCTTGGGTAGGTTGAAGGGTTGATATCCCTTTTTCAGTGGGAAACTTCACAATGCCTTGACCAACTGAAACTGTCATTCCGAACACACTTTGCCCTGGCCTTCTTATGATGATATCATAGTTGGAAGGGATATTGATTACCGCAAAGGTGAGTTGTTCGGTTCGTCCATTTGTTCTTTTGCTGAACAACATTAAGGGTTATTTGGCCTAAAGGCTTGATAGGTATGTTTGCGATACCTTTGATGGAGGATTCAAACTGTTGAAGCTTCAAACGTTCATCGTTGCTGAGAGGGTTAAAGCATTTCTCAAACATGATTTTGGTGGTTACACCGGTGTCAATGTAAGCCTTTTGTGTCTTGATGGTTCCTATGTTGGCTTCTATCACCAGAGGGTTTGAAAGCAACTCTCCTTCTTGTGGTGGGAAGCAAACATATTGACGTTCCCATGCCTTGAAATGATGGCGTTTGTGGGAAGCTTTGTTTTCAAGGTCGACCATGTTCACTTCCTACTTTTTTTTTCAACCATCTTGTCCTTGACCCCTTTAACCAAGTGAGCCAGTTCGGACTTGACGGCTTTTTCGATTCTCTTTTTGAATTGGAAGCAATCATTAGTATGGTGACCTTTCTATTCGTGAAGCTCACAATACTAGTTTGATTTTTCCAATCTTTTGTTTTTTGGCAAAGCTTGAGGAGGGCGGAAGCTGTGTTTTACCTCTTCGGTTGCCAAGATCTCTTATGTAGCCTTGGTTAAGGCTGTAAAGTTTATGGTTTTTTCTTGGCTTAGAGGGTTCCGGCCTTCAGGCCTTCTGGAATTCGAACCTTTGAACCGTTTGTCATAAGAGCCATACTGGAAGCTCTAGTTAAGAGTCTTTTATTTTGTTCTTTGATGTCTACAGCTTATTCTCCTCGAATGTGGGCTTCAGCCCTTTTGAGTGCTTCTTCAAGGGTTTTGGGCAGGCATTTATTGAAGTCTCTTGTGAGACATTTGGAATTTATAGCATTCATGAACCCTGCAACCCTAATCTTGTTTATTGGCGTAAGTTAAACCTTCCTTCTTGTACCTTTCGGTGAAGTCTCTGAGACTTTCGTCATCATGTTGTTATGGGAAACTTTTGCTAAGATCGTCAAAGGTCTGAATGCTTTGTTCAGGAAGGTCATTGAACCATATGCGTGAAGACCCTTCAAGGGTTCGCATGAACATGATACAACATCCGGGGTTGGGCCATTTTTCTATTTTTGCAGCCCCGGCGAATATTTGGGGGTGGTCCTCAATACCGTGATGGCGTCTTTATCTGGGTTTGAAACTCGCACTCAACAATTTGTTGGGAGAAGCAAGATAAGTTATTGGGCTTGTAAGGTTTTGAGAGGTATTTTATTACCCTTGAAGCTGGGTTACCACTTGAGGTACCCTAGTGAGTGGTTGGCACTTGGTTGATGAAATTAAGGTTAAAGCCTTGAAGGCTTTCTGTGTCATCATCCAGCTTTCACGTGCTGCAAAGGAAATGGTGCCATCATCTGTGTCATCAGCTAGGGCATAAGGTTAAAGCATTAAAGGCTTTCTGATGGTACTCATAAAAGATGCCATTATCTGTATCATCAGCTGGGGCATAAGGTTAAAGCCTTGAATGCTTTCTGATGGTACTGTATAAGGCAAGGTGGCCATGACTTGTTCCCACGAAATAACAAAGAGAGGAGGAATACTTGAAGCTGGTGACTGCCATAATTGATCAATAGTGGTTTCATGCCCAATAGTTGTACCGTTTGTAACGGGTTGGGAGGTAAATAAAGGAAAAGCGGTTGGACTTGTCCTCCCCAAAAGCTCAAGGGCTTGAGTGGTTGGTCTGTCACACTGGGGCCATCTTTAATGTAAGATGTGGCTGAACGTGAGCTGCTAAAAGTAAGAGATGGAGGGCTAGGTGATAATGAGGGTTCAGACTCCTCATAATTTAGTCTTATTCTTACCCTTTTCTTCCTTTCTAGGCTCACATGCTAGTTGAGAGAAGATCTCAGTTGTAAGAAATTTCTAGATACTCCCTCGGGTGTTAGATCTATGCGTTCCGGTGTACGCATTACACCAATTTGAGGAGATGCAACCCCTGATCGAGATGGGGTTGGTGTTTGAAAAGAACTGAATTCCGGGAACATAGTTTCCAGTGGAGTACTTCCGGGAGTAGAAAGAAATGTAGATTTGACCGGTGAGATCCGACCAGAATTTGGTGTTAAATCGGTGTTGTTAGGCACTTGATTTACCTGACCGAGAGACTCGCTTTCAGACATGATGTAAAGAGAAAATGGAGCTACACAACTGGTCTTTAAGATAAAGTAAGCGGCGTAGCCCCACGGTGGGCGCCAACTTGTTGATACAACAAATACAAGACCAAGGCCTGTTGCGATATCTCTGGGTAAAAGGGTTCAAGGGTTTCGATTAGCCTAACGCAGGTCGTGGGGTCCTCCCACGTTTGTAGCACGTGGGGTTGGATCACTTGTTTATTGTTCGCTTTTGATTCCAGCTTGAAGGGAATTCAAGCCGGAATGAAGTTGTTAGCGAAGCAATGCTGTTTGAAGTGAAGAAGAGAAGCAAGTATGAAACTTGTTCTCAAGAGAGGAGAGAAGATCAGAGAGTATGTGTTAGCCCAACTGATCTGGTGTGCTTGATATGGTTGTTGGAGCTAGTACTTATAGATAAGATGTATTCTATAAGAGGAAGCTCGTGACCATGGATCCAAGGCTACAGTGGAAGAGTTACCCGTTTGGGGGTTGGAGGCTTTAGACCTGCGGATAAAAGGTTGTTCTCTGTGCACATGTTCTGTCTGTGCAGAAATGGTTCACACGTTAAGTGTTGATGTGACCGGACACTGTGCTTGTCCTTTTTACTGTTCACCTGAGTTCGCGCGTATTGAACCTCTCAACCTTTTAACCTTTTAAGCTGTTATGTATATTAGTCATTTTATTGAGATTTGGGCTACCCCCGTCATCAAAAATCATAAAAAATAAACATTTGACCACGTCAAAATCATGGATACAATCGTGAGAACATAATTCAAATAGAAGGAAACACACAAACAAAAAAACTAGTGATGAAGCGGTGATAAGATTTTATTAGAAGATTATCTCCAAACCATAAAAAACTACCCAACCCCTAGAAGAACTCATATGATTACGTGTTCTTCAACAATATAGATAATCTAATGGTAGGATCAGTAGATTTGAAAAACACGGAATCTAGATAGACTAAAACAAACCTGACGAACAAGATGATACAAAACGAGAGAAAATCTGGAAGCCCTAAAACGACTGAGGAATGATTCTAAGAAGACGACAGCTCATTGCTTAACAGAGAGTAAATATGTTATTTGTAAAGGAGTTAAATGCTTGTTGGTCCCTGTGGTTTGCGAAAATTGCAGACTTGATCCCAATTGTTTACTAATTAAAGAGTTGATCCTAATAGTTGAATTTTTTGCACTCGGGTGGTCCTTATCACTAACCTCTGTTAAATTTCTCAGTTAAGTTGATGTTAAATGACCAAATTGCCCTCAACAAAAAAAAAGAATTAATATAAAAAATTCAGATGGGGCCCACATATTTTATTAAAAACCTAAAGGCTATCATCTCTTCTCCATAAACCCACATCCACCCCTCAACTACCGCCACACCTTCCACTGCCTCCACCCTCCACCACCTCTACAACTCAAACATCGCTACACCTTCCACAACCCTGTACTGATCCTCCACCCTCAACCACCGCTACACCTTCCACCGCCTCAACCCTCCACCGCTCAACCACTGCTACACCTTCCACCACATGACAAAATTAAAAGAAACTTTCGGTCAACAATCAATCGATTTCGGCATATACCTGCTGAAAAAGATATACCTGCTGGGATCGCATCGGTTCTATAAATGTCACACCCCCAAAATCCACATGCGGAGTACTACCGCTTGGAGGCGTGACTGACCAGGATCCAGCCACCAATTATACTGAGCATTGATTAATAGTAAAGGTATTCACCAACCACAGTAGTTAGTAAACGCCATATTTTAAAGTTCTAAAAGTTTAAGTTCAAATAACAGTTTAAACAAACAGCGGAAGCATAAACCAAACAGTCTCAAAACAAGGTTCATAGTTTAGATTATTTAAAACCCACACACGGGCTAAACGACCACTACACATTCCCAAGCTGCAAGCTCCTGAGTCACTGGGTACCTGCAAAGCATGCAGTAGGGTATCAACAAAGATGTTGGCGAGTCCACGAGTTGTCCAGTTTTAATTACCAAAAACTTGTTTCACCAGTTAATTTGTCCGTTTATACATGCGTTGGGGAGCTACCCCATAAGTAAGCGACTAAACGGTTTTTACAATACCGAATACTATTCATCCGTACGTTTCCGTAGAGTGCCCCGTTTGTCAATGTTCTATCATCATTGACGGTTGCCAGAGTACATTAGTTCACGCCCGATCCCATACGCGGGCACGGTGTGAGGTTGGTGAGACCTTAATAGCGCTATCAACTAATAACCCGTTCGCCTGACCCCGGCGACTAATCGGTATTAAGAAGTGAGGACTTGAGTGATAGAGTTTTGTTTAGTGTTGCTTGTTGCATCCAGTATAAACAGTAATTAACTAAAAGTCCCATTTAAGGGGAGAGAAGTAGGTTTGTATCCCTTACAAGGGGATAGCGTTGTTTAAATTTCCGTTTCCCAACCACCGGGAACGCATGCTTTATTAGTTGTGAACTCACCTTGGGTTGCTCGGCAGTTTAGTTTACTTGGTCAAGCACGCTGGTCACCACGTCCTAACATGGTTACCAGTATGGGTTAAGCCCGGTACAATAAGTCACGTAGAATCTACACATAACTAATACATAGCATGCATAACATACAATTATCCTTTAAGTTAATGAGCCTGTTCTAATATTTGAGCAGTAGACTAGTAACAGTTAACACATACATATATGTCATTCAAGGTTATTGGGCCCGTCCTATCGTGCTAGCAATTCAAGCAGAAATCAGTTAACACTTAGTCCACACAGAAAGCAGTCCGTTAAACCAACATGGCCCAGTAACAACATGGCCCAAATCGAAACCACTGATAGGTTGAATCCACTGATGAGTGGTCTCGAGTCGATGCCACTGAGAAGCAGTCTCGAGTCGCAACTACCGTTGTAGGCATGGTCAGTGGTCTCGAGCACCATCCACTGATGGTGAAGTTGAGGAGTGGTCTCGAGTCGAAACCGCTAATCTCGAGTCATGCCTTAATGTGTCGCAACCGGGCAGTGCTTTGACTCGCAACCACTGGTGGTCTCGAGTCGCAACACTGATGAACCACCTGCGGAGTCGAGACCTTTGTCGAGACAACTGTTCTCGAGTAGTTAGTTGATGGTCTCGAGTTGTCACTTGATGATCTCGAGTCGAAACCGGGGGTCTCGACTCGCAACCCTGGATGCGTGCACATGAAGTCCTTCTAGAACATCTTGATGTACTAACCAATAATCTTGCAATTTCATGTAATTGTGTACTAGCCAATGGAATTTCATAAACATGTTTTGTTGTCTAATTCCCAAACAATTCAGATCAAACATGGCATCTTTTAATGTTCAAAGCATATTCAAATCTTCATATTCACATTGTTCATCATATTCAACATTCAAACACATTTAACACATATTCATGTCATATTCATATAGTTCATCCCTAGGGTTTCATCATTCATCTTTATGCTCAAAGTGTGTGCATAAATCCTAAATTCTTCAACATATACATAAGACTTGTGAATAAGAACCATGTAACTTATATCCTAGATATCAAGACAATCTTGTAACCCATCATCTAAACACAATGTTTGTCCTATTTTATCAAGCACGAATCGGATTGTCATAAGTATCATCAATTATTTATCATTCAAAGCACAATTTATTCATCATTCAATCATTCAAAGTAAGTCACATCAATCTACACAAAACACCTAGTAAAGATCTAAAACACTAACCGGTTGATAGAGGGTGCATGAAGGTGAGTTGGTTTGTCGTCCGGTATTCTCCGAGTGAAGAACACAAGCTAATCCGAGGGCTTGGTTGTCGCCGGTTTGATCCGAGAGAGGGAGAGGAGAGGAAGTGAGCTTGATTTGTTAGGGTTTTCTAGAGAGAGAAAGGATGAGAGGAGAGAGAGAATGGATAAGGGAATGTTTGGGATTTGAGATGATGATTGTTCTTGCCAAAAGAGGAGATATCGGCTACATATGTGGGGTTTTATATCCATTCCGAACATGTGCACCCTAAGGGTTTCCGAATGGGGGTGCGGCCCAAGCGGCCCAACTGTTCACTATTTACTCGAGACCGGGTGGTCTCGAGTCATGGTTTCGGTTCACGAGTGTCTTTATACACACATATATATTACATACACGTTATCGACACATAGCACAAGAAGAATAACAACTTCCATTTAATAACATATATATACGCACTAAGTAATTACAAGGTGTTTGCTCGGAAAAACCTAGAGTGTCACATTATCCCCAAGTTTTAAGAACTTTCGTCCCGAAAGTTAAGGCAGCCACTGACAAGCTAGTGTAAATGAGAACGTTTCAACGGGGTATCACATCATCCCCCCGTTAGTTTGGAATTTCGTCCCGAAATTCGGTTGTAGCTTCAGTGCTGGGAGCTTCATTTGGGAACAACTGGGGATACTTGCGCTTCATCTGGTCTTCCCGCTCCCAGGTAAACTCTGGGCCACGGCGCGAGTTCCAACGGACTCGCACGAGAGGTATCTGGCTACGTTTGAGGGTTTTGATCTCACGATCCGTGATCTCAACTGGTTCCTCAGTAAAGTGTAGCTGTTCGTCAATAGTAAGTTCCTTGAAAGGAATGATGAGTGTTTCATCTGACAGACACTTCTTCAGATTAGACACGTGGAAGACGTTGTGCACAGCACTCAGTTCTTCAGGCAGATTCAATCTGTAAGCGACCTTACCGATCTTTTCGGTAATTTCAAAGGGTCCGACATATCTCGGATTTAGCTTGCCCCGTTTTCCAAAACGAACCACACCCTTCCGGGGTGAGACTTTAAGTAGAGCCCGTTCACCGACCTGGAACTCTAGCGGTTTCCTATCCTTATCAGCGTACCTCTTCTGACGGTCACGAGCTGCCGCCATGCGTTGCCTAATCTGGGAAATCTTTTCTGTAGTGTCTACTACATGTTCCGGGCCTGTGATCTGGCTGTCACCAACCTCCGCCCAGCAGAGAGGCGATCGGCATTTACGACCGTATAATGCCTCAAAGGGTGCCGCCTGAATGCTGGTGTGGTAGCTGTTGTTGTAGGAGAATTCCACTAACGGCAGGTGCTTCTCCCAATTTTTGCCAAAATCGATCACACACGCCCTAAGCATGTCTTCGAGGGTTTGGATGGTGCGTTCGGATTGCCCATCCGTTTGCGGATGGTAAGCGGTGCTCATGTCTAAACGTGAGCCAAAAGATCTGTGCATAGCTTGCCACAACTCAGAAGTAAAACGCGCGTCTCGATCAGAAATAATAGAGGTTGGCACTCCATGCTTCGAAACCACTTCCCTTAAGTATACCTCTGCTAAGGTAGAGAACTTGTCTGTCTCTTTAATAGCTAAGAAGTGGGCAGATTTAGTTAATCGATCTACTATCACCCAAATGGTGTCATTTCCGCGTTGAGACCTAGGCAAGCTGGTAACAAAGTCCATGGAAATTTGCTCCCATTTCCACTGTGGGATCTCTGGTTGTTGGAGTAGGCCTGATGGTTTCTGATACTCCGCCTTGACTCTTGCACAAGTCAAACATTTTCTGACATAGGTTGCTATGTGAGCTTTCATGCTGGGCCACCAGTATGTAGTCCTTAAGTCATGGTACATCTTATCCGAACCAGGATGGACTGAGTAACGGGACTTATGGGCTTCATCCATTACAAGCTCGCGCAAATTCCCATAAAGTGGAACCCATATACGCCCGTTTACGTAGTAAGCACCATCTTCTTTTTGTTCCAAACGTTGTCTCGATCCTCGTAGGGACTCAGCCCTGATGTTCTCGGTTTTCAATGCTTCAGCCTGAGCGTTTCGGATCTGATTAGGGAGGTTTGATGCGTGCGAAGTGTTACTTATATTAGGTGTATATTTTAAGCCCTTTTTAACACTTATTTTAGCCAAGTTTTAAATTTATAAAACACGATATTTCACTAACACTAAACACACATATGGGCAAGTGCACCCATCGTTGAGTGTAGTATAGCGTTGGCAAGATACCGAGGTCGTCCAAGGACACAAGAGCTTTTAGTACCGGGTTATCCTCAACGTCTAACCAAAATAAAAGTTTAGAAAAATGTTTTAAACTAAGAAAAATAAAACTAACTAAAATGCTGAAAATAAAAATAAAAGAAAAACAGATAGACAAGATGAATCACTTGGTTCCGACTCGTATCTAGTATAACCTTTGATTATTTCCGCACTTTTGCACATAATTAAGAGATTATCTTAGTTATTGTAGTAGGCCCCTCTTTTGAAGGTGACGTTACCCTCACCCCAGTAGTTTGAGTCAGCAGGGATACAATCCTAAAAGGGTGGATTATTGGAAGATAATGAATTAAGTTATTAATGCAGTATTGTGGTAGGCCCCGCTTTTGGCGGTGACGTTACCCTCGGCTAAGTAGTCTGAGTCAGCAGGGATACAGTCCTAAATAGCCGGGTTATAGTATTAATAGTAGGTAACTTATGAGGGGATCAAAGAGTTTGGACCCCCGCCATCCAATACCGCGAAGTATTGAAGGAGGTCCTACTAAATTTGACCCAGGTCCATTGCAGGACCTCTAAACGCTGAACAATGGCAAGACCTTTACCAAACCGTTCCCTTAACCCCCTACCAGGTAGCCAACATATCTCCATATAGACCGTGGAGATATGAATGGTGAAAATCCTTTATTTTATATAGACAGTAAAATAATGCCAAGACACCACGGACAAACGATAAGGAAAGATCACCTTCAACATAAGTAACTAGTTATTAAAGTCATTAATACAAAACCAAATAAAAAGTGCAAAAGATTAGAAATAAAAAGTATTATACTAGACACTTTGTCTTCACCAAGTGATGTAAGAGACTTAGGCAAACATGGCCTTGATTGTCAAGAACTCTTACGATCAATCTTGGATCCCGAGACGACTCACACACTCTACGATGGACAATGGATGATGGTGGTGGATGATGGTGTTGTGATGGTGGTGGGTGGTGGATGAAGTGTGAGAGAGGTGGTGTGCCAAGGGATGAGATGAAATGAATCCAAGCACTCCTATTTATAGGCTGAACAGAGAGCTGGACACGGCCCCGTGTCCGCTGGACACGGCCCCGTGTCCGTCTGACACTCTCTCTCCTCATTAATTGTAATTCGCAATTACAATAAATGCGCCTGCTGTACTTTCGACACGCCCCCGTGTCCGCTGGGCACGGCCCCGTGATGGGCAATAGAAGCTTCTATAGGTTTGTCTTTTCTGCTGCTTCTTGGGCACGGCCCCGTGCTGGCTGAGCACGGGGCGTGTTCAGACTTCTGTTTTCTCTATTTTGCTTTGGAAGGTGCCGTTGAGGGTTCGGGCAGTCCACTAATGTTCCTTTTCTTGTATTTATGTTGGATTTAGCTGTCTTTTTGCTTCTTTTGCGTTTTTGAGCTCATTTAATCCTGAAAATACAAAAGGAAGACAAAACACTCTTTTTCCAATATTAGCACTAAAAAAAGGGTTAGTTTTATGCCTCATTTGATGTAATTTATATGTTGCATTTTATACACATCAAATACCCCCACACTTGAACTTTTGCTTGTCCTCAAGCAAAACTCTTTAATATGTGGCTTACACTGCCAAATGGAATAGGTAGAAGAGAAGGTTTTGGGCTTGTCGTAGAGTGTCGGGATTTCCAAGATCTTTTTGGGTTTTATTTTTATTTATTTACACTCCTATTCGTAATGATTTATTTAGAACTGTTCATAAAAGAAATTACTTATTTGGGCATAACATGCCTTTTTAAAATTCTATTTATATACAAGTTCACATACCTCGTGGGGAAATCACTCACACTCGGCCGAAGGTGTATTTTTAGTGAATCACTCGAGAGCGGCACGGAACTTATTCCTACCATAGGCTTGCCAAGAAATCAATCCTCCTCCTTTTTAACTTTTATACCTTTGTAGATATCAAGAGGACTTTGTGGGTTAAGGGTTGGCTAGGGTTAAAGGTAGGTGGTTGGGTTAGTGGTTAGTAGAAAAAGGGCTAAAAACGTAACAAGTGTCGGTTTTCGTATTTTCGCAACTTTTTATTTTGATGAAGCTTTTATTCAAACAAAGTTATTTTTGATTACTTTGTTTGTTTGTTTTCTTTTTGCTTCATTATTATCAAAATATTTTTTATTTTTTTTTCACGAAGAACCGAACTTGTTACTAAAATAAAGGGTTAAAAAATGAAAAAGGTTTTGGTGGGTGAAAGGGTTTTTTTTTTTTTTTTTTTTTTTTTTGGTGATGAAACGAAAAGGTTTAGGCTCAAAGGGGCTAACTAGGGGGATTTTTGGGTAGGTGGTAAAAGAAAAAGAAAAATAATGGTGTAGAAATGAAAAAGGTTAGTCCTAATGCCTCCATCATTTACTTACTCGGGTTTAAGTTGATAAGAACCAGGAATGTATTGTCATGGCAAGTTCTAGAGTCGTAAGAACCAAGCAGCTATTCACACAAGAAATGAAAACTGAGCATTTAGTCAAATGATATGTAATTGTGTGCTCAATAAAGGCTCAAAACTCACTTTTGTGGGAATGGGTTTTTATGTGATCAAGTATATATAATCAAATTTTAAATAAGTTTGTCATGCCTTTTCATAATTTTCTTATGTTGGTTCTTTTTATCACTACGCTATCGGTTGTAAATTTGTAAAAATATAACCTTTTTGAGAACTTGAATTTCCCGAGTTAAACCTAGACAAGTAAAAAAATGAAATGTTTGAAAAAAATTTGGGGTGAGTAGCGGTTCCAATAGAGTTTTGTGTAAGGCTTGTATTTAGGACTTGCAAAATTCAAGGTTTTAGCATCCCCCCCCCCCACACTTAAATTACACATTGTCCTCAATGTGTCCCAAAAATAAATTTTTAGGTTGATTAGATGTGTAAAATAGTGTTTAAAAAGCAAAAATTTGTGTTACTGGGCACTGAACACGGCCCCGTGTTATCCGGGCACGGCCCCGTGCTCAAGTGCCAGTAACAAAATTGAAGTAAGAGAAACAGAAGTCTGGACACGGGGGCGTGTTGGGTGAACACGGCCCGTGTCCAGGTACCTGTACTGGGCGTTTTCTGCAGGTGGTTCGACACGGGGCCGTGTGGGTTGGGCACGGCCCGTGTTGAACCTTCTGAAATGGAGAAAATTGTCGGGTTGCCTTGTTCTTGTGCATGGGATCATTTTTCTCGTTCCCCTTTTCATCCTTTACCACCATGAGTGTGTTTTATTCCTAAAAATTAAACTAACTAGAAAACATAAAAACTAATCTAAATTAAACTAAGGATAGTTCCGTGGAATGCCTCCATGGTGCGCCACGTTTATAAGGGTCCTTGGCTAGACCCAAAGCCTGGTCATATGTTACCCAAGTGGGATGTGTTGCATCCCATGTTACACCGTCGGAGAGCGTCATCCAAGCTTGAGTCTATGACCTTCATGTAGTTGACCGGATCTTCTTCCTCTACTCGCTTTCCACATTCAAATTTCACTTCCTCATCCCCAAACTTCAATGTTAGAGTTCCGTCATTCATATCCACCAATGCTTGAGCGGTGGCTAGGAATGGCCTCCCGAGGATGAGAGGGACCTCGGTGTCTTCTTCCATGTCTAGGATGACAAAGTCGGTTGGAAAGACGAATTTGTCGACCTTGACTAGCAGATTTTCGGCGACACCATGTGGAAATTTGACGGACCTGTCGGCGAGTTGTATGCTCATCTTTGTAGGGCTTGTTGTTCCTAGGCCGAGTCGCTTGAACATTGAGGTGGGCATGAGGTTGATGCTAGCCCCAAGATCGGCTAAAGCATTTCGGACGGGGGACTTCCCAATCGAACAAGGGATTGTGAAGCTCCCGGGGTCGATTTTCTTTTGTGGAAGTTTGTTGAGTACTAGAGCTGAGCATTCTTCGCCTAAGTTAACTAATTGCAATGATTCAATTTTCCTTTTGTGAGTGAGGAAATCCCTCATGAATTTTGCATATTTAGGCATTTGGGTTAGGACCTCAATAAAAGGAATATTAACATGCAATTGTTTTAGTAAACTTTCGAACTTTGCGAATTGCTCATCGGTCTTTTGACGATTCAACCTACCGGGGTACGGGATTGGAGGAGTCTTGGTGAGCTCTTGATTTGGTGTAGAAGCCTTTTCTGGCGCAGGAGGAGTCACAGGCTGGCTAGAATGGCTTCTTTCATTTGGCGGCAATGGAGCATCCTCGGGACCCACGGTTCGATTTCTTAATGTGATGAGATGGACTTGTGCCTTTGGGTTTGGTTCGGTATTACTGGGTAATGCGCCTTGTGGTCTCTCGGAGAAATTTTGAGCTAGTTGATTTAATTGTTTTTCAACGTTTTGAATGCTAGCTTGTTGATTTCTGAAATTCGATTCCAATTGTTGAAATCGATCCGAGTTTTTCTTTTCAGTGTCAGAGATGAGGCGAGATACAGTATCTTCAAGCCTTTCTCTTCCACCTTGTTGTTGAGGAAAATTTTGCGGTTGTTGAAAATTAGTTCGTTGGTTTTGTTGGTTACTACTATTTCCGGGATCTCTCCAACCAAGATTTGGGTGGTTACGCCATCCTTGGTTGTAGGTACCCGTTGGAGGACCCGACGGCCTAGGTCTATTGTCCATGTAGTTTACCGTTTCAGTTTGTTCATCTAATTCTTTCATACAACTCCAATTTTCATGTGACCCACCACACCCTTCACAAGCCATAACCGAGGCCGTTTTTGTCATTTCTAGCCTTTTGATTTTTGAAGAGAGGGCCTCGATTTGGGCTTGTAAAGAGGTGCTTTCATCAACCTTATGGGCGCCCGGGGCAATAGATTTATTACCTCGGGGAGTGTGCCATTGAAAATTGGTTTGAGCAATTTCCTCAATTTGGTTATATATTTCATTTGGGCGACGATTACCTAAGAGTCCCCCGGAGCTTGAATCAAGTGTTTGTCTTGTGTGTGGCAACAATCCATTGTAGAAAGTGGATACTTGTTGCCATACCGCTAGACCATGGTGAGGACACTTTCTTAGAAGCTCCTTGAACCTTTCCCAAGTTTCATATAAGGATTCCCCATCCTCTTGTGAGTATGTATTAATTTCAGTCATTAATTTAGCCGTTTTAGCAGGAGGGAAATACTTATACAAAAACTTTTGGGCGAGTTCATCCCAGGTGTTTACCGATCCAGCTGGGAGGGTGTTAAGCCAAGCCTTAGCTCGGTCTTTTAGTGAAAAAGGAAACATTCGAAGGCGGATGGCGTCATTTGATGCTCCATTGATCCGAAAGGTATCACATATTTCTAAGAAGTTAGTAATATGTAGATGGGGATCCTCGTCCGCAAGCCCGTGGAAGGTTGCGGAGTTTTGGAGCATTTGTATCAAATGCGGCCGAAGATCGAAGTTGTTGGCCTCGACATTCGGGGCATTGATAGCGGCGCCAAGATTGCCTACGGTAGGCCGTAGGTAATCCATGAGGGTACGTTGGTCCGCCATTGGAAGTGGGTCCCCCGAAGCTTTCTCTCGATTTTTAGCTTTTAGTCTTTTTCTGAGAAAGCGCTAGGGTTCTTCTAGGGGTTCTTTTATGTCTCTACTAGAACTGGAGCTCATGCACTACGTAGGAGGTTCAAATGTGGCGCTTGGGTTCCAAGTCCTGCAACAAAAACAGAAAAGAACGTTGGTCAGAATGTTCACCACGGCCCCGTGCTCAATGAACACGGCCCATGTTCAGAGGCACAGTAATTGATTTCTGGATCCCTGTTACTGGGAGTTGGACACGACCCCGTGTTGCACCGACACGGCCCCGTGTTCAGCTCTCTGTAACTCAGAAAATAAAAACTGCCAGTGATGATTGCTGGGCACGGCCCGTGTCTGACCGGGCACGGCCCGTGCTGAGCGCTGCAGAAGCTGAAAAACTAAGAAAATCCTAAAAAAAATAAAAATAAAAATAAAAGATGATTAGGCTGTTGATTCCTAACTTTCTTAAAATCCTTGTGTCCCCGGCAACGGCGCCAAAAACTTGATGCGTGCGAAGTGTTACTTATATTAGGTGTATATTTTAAGCCCTTTTTAACACTTATTTTAGCCAAGTTTTAAATTTATAAAACACGATATTTCACTAACACTAAACACACATATGGGCAAGTGCACCCATCGTTGAGTGTAGTATAGCGTTGGCAAGATACCGAGGTCGTCCAAGGACACAAGAGCTTTTAGTACCGGTTTATCCTCAACGTCTAACCAAAATAAAAGTTTAGAAAAATGTTTTAAACTAAGAAAAATAAAACTAACTAAAATGCTGAAAATAAAAATAAAAGAAAAACAGATAGACAAGATGAATCACTTGGTTCCGACTCGTATCTAGTATAACCTTTGATTATTTCCGCACTTTTGCACATAATTAAGAGATTATCTTAGTTATTGTAGTAGGCCCCTCTTTTGAAGGTGACGTTACCCTCACCCCAGTAGTTTGAGTCAACAGGGATCCAATCCTAAAAGGGTGGATTATTGGAAGATAATGAATTAAGTTATTAATGCAGTATTGTGGTAGGCCCCGCTTTTGGCGGTGACGTTACCCTCGGCTAAGTAGTCTGAGTCAGCAGGGATACAGTCCTAAATAGCCGGGTTATAGTATTAATAGTAGCTAACTTATGAGGGGATCAAAGAGTTTGGACCCCCGCCATCCAATACCGCGAAGTATTGAAGGAGGTCCTACTAAATTTGACCCAGGTCCATTGCAGGACCTCTAAACGCTGAACAATGGCAAGACCTTTACCAAACCGTTCCCTTAACCCCCTACCAGGTAGCCAACATATCTCCATATAGACCGTGGAGATATGAATGGTGAAAATCCTTTATTTTATATAGACAGTAAAATAATGCCAAGACACCACGGACAAACGATAAGGAAAGATCACCTTCAACATAAGTAACTAGTTATTAAAGTCATTAATACAAAACCAAATAAAAAGTGCAAAAGATTAGAAATAAAAAGTATTATACTAGACACTTTGTCTTCACCAAGTGATGTAAGAGACTTAGGCAAACATGGCCTTGATTGTCAAGAACTCTTACGTTCAATCTTGGATCCCGAGACGACTCACACACTCTACGATGGACAATGGATGATGGTGGTGGATGATGGTGTTGTGATGGTGGTGGGTGGTGGATGAAGTGTGAGAGAGGTGGTGTGCCAAGGGATGAGATGAAATGAATCCAAGCACTCCTATTTATAGGCTGAACAGAGAGCTGGACACGGCCCCGTGTCCGCTGGACACGGCCCCGTGTCCGTCTGACACTCTCTCTCCTCATTAATTGTAATTCGCAATTACAATAAATGCGCCTGCTGTACTTTCGACACGCCCCCGTGTCCGCTGGGCACGGCCCCGTGATGGGCAATAGAAGCTTCTATAGGTTTGTCTTTTCTGCTGCTTCTTGGGCACGGCCCCGTGCTGGCTGAGCACGGGGCGTGTTCAGACTTCTGTTTTCTCTATTTTGCTTTGGAAGGTGCCGTTGAGGGTTCGGGCAGTCCACTAATGTTCCTTTTCTTGTATTTATGTTGGATTTAGCTGTCTTTTTGCTTCTTTTGCGTTTTTGAGCTCATTTAATCCTGAAAATACAAAAGGAAGACAAAAACACTCTTTTTCCAATATTAGCACTAAAAAAAGGGTTAGTTTTATGCCTCATTTGATGTAATTTATATGTTGCATTTTATACACATCAAGGTTCGAGTGGATAGTGAGCTGTAAGGCACGAACACGCTTGGGTTTGGTCTCCTTTCTGCTGAGGGCATCGGCTACAACATTAGCCTTGCCTGGATGATATTTAATTGCACACTCGTAGTCATTTAGGAGTTCGACCCATCGACGTTGCCGCATATTCAACTCCTTTTGTTCCATTATGTGCTGGAGACTCTTGTGATCAGTGTAAATCGTGCACTTGGTGCCGTACAAGTAGTGTCTCCAAAGCTTGAGCGCGAAGACCACAGCTCCAAATTCTAAGTCATGCGTTGTGTAGTTTCGTTCGTGGATCTTGAGTTGTCGCGAAGCGTAAGCAATAACCTTCTCGCGTTGCATCAACACGCAACCGAGCCCTTGAATAGAAGCATCGCAGTAAACAACAAAGTCGTCGGTACCTTCAGGTAAGGAAAGAATAGGAGCACTACAAAGGTTCTTCTTTAGTTCCTGAAAGGCAGACTCTTGAGCATCACCCCATTTGTAAGCAACACCCTTCTGAGTGAGGGTCGTGAGTGGTTGAGCGATCTTAGAAAATCCCTTGATAAATCTTCGATAGTACCCTGCCAATCCCAAGAATTGGCGAACTTCGGTCGGAGTCTTAGGTACAGGCCAATTCTTAATGGATTCGACCTTAGCGGGGTCAACATGAATCCCTTCCTGATTGACGATGTGCCCAAGGAAATGGACTTCTCTAAGCCAGAAATCACATTTCGAGAATTTGGCGTACAGTTGCTCATTGCGAAGGAGTTCGAGAATAAGGCGCAGGTGTTGTTCATGCTCCTCTTGACTCTTCGAGTAGATAAGGATGTCGTCAATAAACACAATTACGAACTTGTCGAGGTAGGGTTTGCACACTCGGTTCATGAGATCCATGAAGATCGCAGGTGCGTTGGTCATTCCGAAAGGCATGACAAGGAATGCGTAGTGACCATAGCGGGTTCTGAAAGCAGTCTTAGAGATGTCCTCATCGCGGACTCTCAGCTGGTGATAGCCCGATCGTAGATCGATCTTGGAATAGTAGCTCGACCCTTGCAGCTGGTCGAACAGATCGTCGATACGGGGAAGTGGGTAACGATTCTTGATCGTAACCTTGTTCAGTTCGCGGTAATCAATGCACATTCGGAATGTGCCATCCTTCTTTTTGACAAAGAGCACTGGGGCTCCCCAGGGTGATGAGCTAGGACGGATAAAACCTTTGTCCAAGAGCTCTTGTAGTTGAGTAGAAAGTTCCTTGAGTTCCGTGGGGGCTAGTCGATAAGGTGCACGAGCTATAGGTGCTACTCCGGGAGCTAGTTCGATTTGAAATTCGACCTGGCGGTGAGGAGGGAGTCCAGGTAGTTCCTCCGGGAATACCTCGGGATAGTCGCGTACAACTGGAAAATCTTCAATCCTGTTTTCCTTTTTCTGTGTGTCGGCAACGAGTGCTAAGTTAGCGATGTGCCCCTTTCGTAGACACTTCTGGGCCTTTAAGAATGAAATGATGCCTGTGACTTCTCCGCTCTTGTCGCCTTGCACGATAAGGGGCTTGCCAAGAGGACGGGGAATACGAATAGCCTTCTCTTGGCAGAGGATTTCGGCTCGATGCTTGGATAACCAGTCCATACCAATGATGACGTCGAAGCTTTCGAGAATGATGGGGAAGAGATCGATACAGAAGGTCTGACCAGGCAATTCTAGTTTGCAGTTACGTATTACGTGTGAGGCCTCGAGGTTTCTACCATTATCTATCTCGACGATGTGCTTAGAACTTAATGGCGTAAGAGTGGACTTAAGTCTCTTGCTAATACGTAGGGATACATAACTAGCATCTGCTCCGGAATCAAATAGTATGGAAACATAACGATCATTAAGGAGGAACTTACCCGCTACAACGTTGGGGTCATTCCTTGCTTCTCCAGCTCCAATCACAAAAGCCCTTCCTCTTGCACCATTCCCAGCATTGTTGTTATTGTTCCCAGCACCCTGATTGTTGTTGTTTTGATTCAGTTCAGGGCAATCCTTTCGCATGTGCCCCGTTGCTCCACACTTGAAGCATCCACGGTTGTTTCCTTGTTGCTGTTGTGGTTGTTGTTGATTCTGCCTAGCTGGAAGCGGGCTCCTGCAGTCTTTGGCTTCATGCCCCATCTTGTTGCATTGCTGACACTAAATTTTGCCACATGGCCCACTGTGGTGTCGGTTACATTTGTTACACTTGGGGTGGTTTCCCCGATAGCCACCCTGTTGCTGAGGGCCTTTGTTGTTTTCAGTCTTCCTTTGTTGAACTGGGGCCTGAGTGGGGTTAGCATCCTTTCCCTGAATTCCATCCCACTTTCGTTTGTTATCGCTAGAAGTTCCAGCAGTAGTACCGATCCTCTTGGGCAGCTTGCCCTCCTCCACAGCCTGATTGGTGAGTTTGTGAGCAAGACGAACCACGGGCTGTATGGTATTGAGGTTGGCTGAGGTCACATGGCTCCGAATTTCTGGGACCAAGCCTTTGATGTACAATTCGATCCTTCGATACATAGGTCGGGACATGTTTGGGCAAAGTGCAGCATAGTCGTTGGACTGCTTTGTGTAGGTCTCAATCTCTGACCCAACCATCTTGAGCGCATAGTACTCGTTCTCGAGTTTGTGGATGTCATCCCTGTGACAGTATTCCTCTTTGATCATGTCCTTGAAATCTTCCCACGCAGTAGCATTAGCAGTCTCCAGACCACGCATCTGAATCTGTGCTTTCCACCATGAAAGCGCGTTTCCTTCAAGCGTACCAGTCGCGAACTTTACCCAGTTAGCAGGGGGACACTCACAGACAGCAAAGACAGCTTCGGCCTTTTCAATCCAGTGTAGAAGGCCTATGGCACCCTCAGTGCCGTTGAAAGGGAGAGGCTTGCCATCCATGAAGGTTTTGAAAGTACAAACACGTGGCTGCGCAGGCGCTTGCTGACCTGTCGTGAGAAGCGAAGCGAATAGGCTTAGAGGTGAAAAGACGATGTGGGGGTAGGATCTAAGCATCCTAAAGTAACTAGTTTACCTCCAGGGTGAGCTGCGAAAGCTGCAGCCACCGTGCTGAGCAAGTTGGTGAACTGAGCCTGAGTCATGTTAACGCTTCCTCTTCCGCGTCCACTCATTGTCTTCATAACCAGAAAACACAGTATGAGTGTGATGTAGCGAGAATGAGATAGAAGAGGGATGCGTATCTATCTAATTAGGTACACTAGTATGTATAGTAGGGCAGTCAACATAAGATAAACAAGCAAGTAAACACAAGTCCGAGCTATGAGGTCTAATATGCTGAGTCTTGCCCTTGGAGTGTAGTGTCGTTGCGAGTCACGGGTTATAGTCTGGTTTTTCTCAAAAAGACTTTCTTCTTTTTAAAACCAAGTTCACTATAACCAATGGCTCTGATACCAATCTGTCACACCCCCAAAATCCACATGCGGAGTACTACCGCTTGGAGGCGTGACTGACCAGGATCCAGCCACCAATTATACTGAGCATTGATTAATAGTAAAGGTATTCACCAACCACAGTAGTTAGTAAACGCCATATTTTAAAGTTCTAAAAGTTTAAGTTCAAATAACAGTTTAAACAAACAGCGGAAGCATAAACCAAACAGTCTCAAAACAAGGTTCATAGTTTAGATTATTTAAAACCCACACACGGGCTAAACGACCACTACACATTCCCAAGCTGCAAGCTCCTGAGTCACTGGGTACCTGCAAAGCATGCAGTAGGGTATCAACAAAGATGTTGGCGAGTCCACGAGTTGTCCAGTTTTAATTACCAAAAACTTGTTTCACCAGTTAATTTGTCCGTTTATACATGCGTTGGGGAGCTACCCCATAAGTAAGCGACTAAACGGTTTTTACAATACCGAATACTATTCATCCGTACGTTTCCGTAGAGTGCCCCGTTTTTCAATGTTCTATCATCATTGACGATTGCCAGAGTACATTAGTTCACGCCCGATCCCATACGCGGGCACGGTGTGAGGTTGGTGAGACCTTAATAGCGCTATCAACTAATAACCCGTTCGCCTGACCCCGGCGACTAATCGGTATTAAGAAGTGAGGACTTGAGTGATAGAGTTTTGTTTAGTGTTGCTTGTTGCATCCAGTATAAACAGTAATTAACTAAAAGTCCCATTTAAGGGGAGAGAAGTAGGTTTGTATCCCTTACAAGGGGATAGCGTTGTTTAAATTTCCGTTTCCCAACCACCAGGAATGCATGCTTTATTAGTTGTGAACTCACCTTGGGTTGCTCGGCAGTTTAGTTTACTTGGTCAAGCACGCTGGTCACCACGTCCTAACATGGTTACCAGTATGGGTTAAGCCCGGTACAATAAGTCACGTAGAATCTACACATAACTAACACATATCATGCATAACATACAATTATCCTTTAAGTTAATGAGCCTGTTCTAATATTTGAGCAGTAGACTAGTAACAGTTAACACATACATATATGTCATTCAAGGTTATTGGGCCCGTCCTATCGTGCTAGCAATTCAAGCAAAAAATCAGTTAACACTTAGTCCACACAGAAAGCAGTCCGTTAAACCAACATGGCCCAGTAACAGCATGGCCCAAATCGAAACCACTGATAGGTTGAATCCACTGATGAGTGGTCTCGAGTCGATGCCACTGAGAAGCAGTCTCGAGTCGCAACTACCGTTGTAGGCATGGTCAGTGGTCTCGAGCACCATCCACTGATGGTGAAGTTGAGGAGTGGTCTCGAGTCGAAACCTCTAATCTCGAGTCATGCCTTAATGTGTCCCAACCGGGCAGTGCTTTGACTCGCAACCACTGGTGGTCTCGAGTCGCAACACTGATGAACCACCTGCGGAGTCGAGACCTTTGTCGAGACAACTGTTCTCGAGTAGTCAGTTGATGGTCTCGAGTAGTCACTTGATGATCTCGAGTCGAAACCGGGGGTCTCGACTCGCAACCCTGGATGCGTGCACATGAAGTCCTTCTAGAACATCTTGATGTACTAACCAATAATCTTGCAATTTCATGTAATTGTGTACTAGCCAATGGAATTTCATAAACATGTTTTGTTGTCTAATTCCCAAACAATTCAGATCAAACATGGCATCTTTTAATGTTCAAAGCATATTCAAATCTTCATATTCACATTGTTCATCATATTCAACATTCAAACACATTTAACACATATTCATGTCATATTCATATAGTTCATCCCTAGGGTTTCATCATTCATCTTTATGCTCAAAGTGTGTGCATAAATCCTAAATTCTTCAACATATACATAAGACTTGTGAATAAGAACCATGTAACTTATATCCTAGATATCAAGACAATCTTGTAACCCATCATCTAAACACAATGTTTGTCCTATTTTATCAAGCACGAATCGGATTGTCATAAGTATCATCAATTATTTATCATTCAAAGCACAATTTATTAATCATTCAATCATTCAAAGTAAGTCACATCAATCTACACAAAACACCTAGTAAAGATCTAAAACACTAACCGGTTGATAGAGGGTGCGTGAAGGTGAGTTGGTTTGTCGTCCGGTATTCTCCGAGTGAAGAACACAAGCTAATCCGAGGGCTTGGTTGTCGCCGGTTTGATCCGAGAGAGGGAGAGAAGAGGAGGTGAGCTTGATTTGTTAGGGTTTTCTAGAGAGAGAAAGGATGAGAGGAGAGAGAGAATGGATAAGGGAATGTTTGGGATTTGAGATGATGATTGTTCTTGCCAAAAGAGGAGATATCGGCTACATATGTGGGGTTTTATATCCATTCCGAACATGTGCACCCTAAGGGTTTCCAAATGGGGGTGCGGCCCAAGCGGCCCAACTGTTCATAATTTACTCGAGACCGGGTGGTCTCGAGTCATGGTTTCGGTTCACGAGTGTCTTTATACACACATATATATTACATACACGTTATCGACACATAGCACAAGAAGAATAACAACTTCCATTTAATAACATATATATACGCACTAAGTAATTACAAGGTGTTTGCTCGGAAAAACCTAGAGTGTCACAATAAACATATACCTACTCAAAAAGAAAATCACATTCAAAATTGTTATATCTCAAGTGGTCAACTCTGTTTATTGATGTTTGCAATTTCTCAAGGTGCCCTATTCTTGCTGGAATTTGACCGGAGATGTTATTGTTTTGAATGTTGGCCCCATGTTTCTTTTAATTGTGTCATGTAATGAGTAGAAGGTTAAATAACAACAGTTTGTCCTATTCCGGGGTTGGCAAGTTTATTAATGGTAGGTGGTTTTGTTGCTCAGAGTTGGTGGCTGACCGGAGGGGTGGTTTGTTGGGAAGACAGAGAGTAGGAGGTAGGGATGAGATTTTTTACCGAAATACCGGTACAGTACCGTACCGATACCGTACCATACCGATCATAAATGGTACCGGTATCGGTAATAGATTTTTTAAAATTCGATATCGGTAAAAAACGGTATCATTACCGATATTTTTCGGTAAATACCGGTATTAATACCGAATTTAATAATGACTTATGCATTTTGTTATCATCTTAGATCCCACTATGAAGTTATATTTTCTTGAACATTGTTTTACAAAAACCAATACCAAATTTCTACTTTTTGGTTATTTTTAATCAATTATGATGATTTTTTAGACATGTTGGAATTTGGATGTTAAAAGTCGAACACATTGATGTTTACCTTTTGATTTTTTTAACTACTTAGTATGTTTACCCTTTGTTTACATTTCTCTATATATTACTCTAATTCAATTAATAATGGATGGATGGGTTGCACATGAAAATTTTTTAGGTAAAACAATGGATGACACCAAAGCGGTACCAATATGGTAAAGTACCGAAATACCGGTATTAATACCGGTACCGAATCTATAAATACGGTACGGTAATCGGTATCCACATTTCCTCAATTTCGGTAATGGTATTTACAGTATCGGTACGGTACCGGTATCGTACCGATCTCATCCCTAGTATGAGGGGATAGGGGTGGGGTGAATGGGTTAGTTGTTGAGGGCAATTTGGTCATTTAACATCAACTTAACTAAGAAATTTAACTGATTATAGTGATAAGGACTACCCGAGTGCAAAAATTATAACTATTAGGACCAACTCTGTAATTTGTGAACAATTGGGACCAAGTCTGCAATTTTCGCAAACCACAGGGACCAACCAGACATTTAACTCTTTGTAAATTCAGGGAACGACCAGGCATTTAACTCGCTTTTCTACTATATGCCTTTGGTATCGGGAGTCTCTCTAGAAGCAACCTCTCTATCCCTAAGGATAGAGGTAAGATGTGCCTACATCTCGCCCTCCCCAGACCCTTCCAGTAGTTTACTATTTGTGAGATTTACTGGGTACGATTGATTGATTGATCGATAAATTCAACGACCACTTTTATAAATTTTTGTTTGGTTATATAATATTTTATTGTGAAGAAATTGTGTGTTGAAAAACACTACTTAAACAAGTTTAATGTGAACTTATTTTTTTTAAATAAAAACACAGATTTATAATGGTTTGGGGTGGGTGTTAGCTAAACCACCTTACATCCACGTCTTAGTATCCACCAATAGTTTATTTCACAGAAAGCTTATTGTCATTGAAGTTAGTGACCACAATTACAATTTTCTCACTAATAAGATAGTGATCATCTCTTCACATCTCACCAATATAGTAGTGATCGCTACTCAATCTTCTCACTAATAATATGTTATGTGAAAATGAATGCGGTGATACATGCCATAAAGGTTGTGTGATGCGATCATGAATCTGTTATTAATGACAGAGGCAAAAAAGCTTAGTAACATGGTAGCCATAAAGGCTTTAGCGATATGTTACATGAACTGGTTATTAGTGATAAAGCCATAAAGGCTTAGCAATACGGTACATGAACCGGTTATTAATGACAGAGCCATAAATGCTTATTGATACGGTACATGGACCTGTTATCACTAGTAGAGCCTTAAAGGCTTAGCGATACGGTACATGGACCGGATATCAGTGATAGCGCCTTAAAGGCTTACTGATATGGTACATGTATCGATTATTATTGATAGCGCCTTATAGTCTTAGCGATTTGGTACATGCATCGGTTATTAGTAATAAGAGGCAAAGAGTTCTAAAGGTTTAGTTATATGATACAAGATCCATCATTATATGAAATAGCTTCGGACTAGTTATATATAATTTGTATTTTCTCATTCTTTGTAGGAGATAGAAGTTTTTTCTTATAATTTATTTTATCAAACTTTCAATTAATAATAATATATAATTTGTATTTTCTCCTTCTCCCATAGGAGATATAAGTTTTTTTTTCTTATAATGTTTTTGTATCAAACTTTGAATTAATAATAATATATAATGTGTATTTTCTCCTTCTTCGTATCAGATAGAAGAAGTTTTTTTTTCTCTTTGTAGAACCAGGCAAATATATAAATTTTTATTCTCATTTAAATTAGATTTAATTAAATTATTTTTTAATATTATTATTATTTAATAGGGTATAGAAATAAGAAAATAATATTAAATCACAAACTTCCGAATCTCTCTTATTTATTTATTTTTCTATTTATTATTTCTTTTACTTTTTTCGCTTATTAATAATAATCTAATATTTCAATGGTTCTACCACGTGTAATACACATGTTGCTAACCTATTAAATAAAAAAACAAACTAAAGTTTTAATAAGTAGATAGTACATCAAATTGATCATCTAAATACTTATCTTGACGTATGTATATGTTAATCGATTACATTATATTTATTTCACTCGTGCGATACACGAATTATTTTAAAGATATAACTATATTACTTATCATATAAAATTAAATTTAGTTAAAATAGGGGTTTTAAGCTAGTCTAATATATAAAAAAAAATCTATCGTATTAATGTTATTAGTAACACTAAGAATAAATTTGAGAGAAAGTTTATCAAATCCTACGTACATTGTTTTTTATCATCTTACGTTTATCTTAATATATGATATATGGATAATTATCAAATTCTATGTACATTTTTTTATCATCTTAATTTTTTAATGGTCCTTTACGGTTTATTATCACATAATTGTTAACTCAAATGTAATATCTAATGTTTATCTTAAGACTTAGAAGGTATGGTGACCGAGGATGGCCGCCATGTCACCCGTCACGTTACCGGAAGTGAGGATGGGCCTAAAGGGGATGGACCAAGGGGGTGGGGGATAAGCCCCTTTATGTATATATATGTATGTATGTATAGGTATATGTGAGAGAAGGAGGCACGACGAGATCGTCGTGTGGGAGCCGGTTGGGACGAGCCGGGCTGAGGGGAGCGGTGTCTAATAGAAAAACTATATATATGTATATGGCTAATAAAAAAAGATATTTAAGGATATTAACTAAATTAGAGAAAAAAATGCGGGGAAATAATTCTGAGGATACGTAGTAATACGACATGTGTCCATCATATATTTACTTTATTATATTAACTAGTAGTAAGATTCGTGTGCAAACACGGGTGCTTTTTAGAAAACCATGCATAACACATTTTAATAGAAAGTATAGATAGGTATATAGATATTGTACCAAAACGTGTTATCTATTACAGCTAAAAGACAACTATAAACATAAATCATCGGTTAATATATCAATTACATACGACTATTTTATCTAGTAGTGATACCCGTGTGCAAACACGAGTGGTTTTAAGGATAAATTTTGAATACCACATTTTATTAAACAACGAATCACTATACAACTTTAAAAGTAGTTAATGCAGCGTTGGTTTTACTCATCGATTTCATAAAAATCGGTGATTACAAAGGTTTCGAATACGCCGCATTTTCCGTTAGTCACTCCATCATCGTACTACTCATCTTCAGTTTACACATCAACGTCCTCAAGTTCATATCTTCTTCCAGTTGACTTTTCCAACTAACCAAATGATTTTCTTCTTGAGGATGTTTGATCTCGATGTTGTACGGTGTCACACCCCCAAAATCCACACGCGGAGTATCACCGCTTGGAGGCGTGACTGACCAGGATCAAGCCACCAATCATATCAAACATAATAAGTATTAAGTGTAAGGTAAACTAAACGATATGAAAGGTGTTCCAACAAAACATGTTAAGTGTATAGCGGAAGCATAAAAATGTAAACCCAACGTAAGTAATAAGTTCAATGTTTAATGTTTCAACATAAGATCCACCATCTGTGCCCACAACGACCTGCTCCTCCCCGTGCAAGCTCCATATGTACCTAAGGTCCTGGAAGGCATGCAGCAGAGAGTCAACAACTAGTTGAGCGAGTTCACAGTTAACAGTTCAGTAATAGTATAGCGTGAGTAGTAGTATGTTCGTTCGTTACGTCATGTATCGTATTAGTTTCCATCGCGGCCTCCCAGGCAGGTATGCGAAGATATTAGGGGATGTTTTTCCCAAGTATTCTAGACTAGGTTTATTTGTATCGCGGCCTCCCAGGCAGGTGTGCGAAGATTTGTAAATTTAGTTCGCGGCCTTCCTATGGCAGGTGTGCGAAGTCAGTCATAATATCGCGGCCAACCCTTGGCAGGTGTGCGAAGATCAGTTCAATAAGTGTTACTAGTCTAGTCGTATCTTATCGTTAGGTTCTACCGTTTGAGTATACACAATAATTCATCAAATCCCATTCCCACCCGGGAACCCCATGCCTTGGCTGTATGAACTCACCTTGGTTTGCTCGGTATGCTAGGTTATGTGCTCGCAAATAAGTCAATCACGTCCTAGAGTATGCACGTATATAAAATCAGTTTGTGTTCAAGTTGTTCACGTATAAGCAGGTAACACGTAATCATAATCATACTAGTCATGTTTGACATTTAACAGCAGTTAGATATTCCAGTTATCACTTAACAGAATTAACCCAAGTTACTGTGCTGATTACACCTTTGGCGAAACATACATTCGGCGAAACACATACTTTGGCGAAACAAAACTCTATTTCGTCGACAGTCCTTGGCGAAACACATTCTGTTTCGCCAAGAGGCCTGTTTCGTTGATTCCTCAGTTACGTCGCATAATCAGTTACGTATGAAAACCCTAATCATCACTAACAGCCGACATCAATATTAACAATCATGCAGTAATCATTTGTTCACAGAATCACATAACACAATCCTTAAAGAATCATCGTCTAGCATGAACCCTAGTTTACGTATACAACATATCGATTAACATACAACATCGCATCACCGATCCCTATCAAGATGTTAATGTGTATTCAGTACCAGATCATAATAACAACATTCAGAACCGAGTATTTGATCGTATTAATCTTCACATAGCACTATTTATATCCGACTACATCATGCATATCAAAACCTATATCATCATCATACTCTTATAATCACAGCAGTAATACACATCAATCATATACACAAGCATGAATCGAGACATCACAGAAACATGAAACCGATTAACAAACATACACTAACCGATTCGAGATGAACAAACAAGGATTCGAGAGCTAGGGAACGCTAGATTGCCGTCAACAGAGAAGGAGAGACTCTAGGGTTTTCGGTTGTTATGATAAAAGTGTGAAACTGATGTTGTTTTACGTATTAAAACTCGAAATAACATGTTGGGCCCGAACTGGGCTTCGGCGGATCTGGGCTCGGCGAAACAGCCTCTTTCGTCGAGAAGGTTGTTGGCGAAACAGATTCAGTTTCGTCGGAATTGGTTATGGCGAAACACGTTCTGTGTTTCGTCGAGTAGCTCAAATCGTAAACAGTTTACAAGTATTCATGCAGTCAAGTAATCATCTCAACTAATAATTTAGCGTGCATAATTACTAGGTAAATAACAAACATCCAAACAGTCAAGGTCAACGTGCAATAAATGCGAATAAAGAATGTTGGAAATTCGAGTTGTCACATTATCCCCAACTTGAAAGAAATTTCGTCCCGAAATTTAGCATGCAGTTACTGAGGAAGCTAGTGGTGTGACGTTGTTTACCTGTATCGTATCGTGGCTCCCCGAGCAGGTTTGCGAAGATTACTGGTTTTCCTGGGGTGTCACATCATCCCCCCGTTGATTTGGAATTTCGTCCCGAAATTCTGTAGTGGTAGCTTCAGCCTCAGTAGTAGTTGCATTGGTTCCGAATAACTGGGGATATTTGAGTTCCATTTGATCTTCACGCTCCCAGGTGAACTCTGGGCCGCGGCGGGAGTTCCAACGAACTCGTACAAGAGGGATTCTCGTGTTCTTGAGGACCTTAACATCCCGGTCCGTGATTTCAACAGGTTCCTCGACGAAGTGCAACCGTTCGTCGATAGTGAGTTCCTTCAAGGGAACTATGTGGGTCTCATCTGACATACACTTTTTCAGATTCGACACGTGAAAGACGTTGTGAACTGCACTGAGTTCAGCTGGTAAGTTCAATCTGTAGGCTACCCTGCCTATCTTTTCAATAACTTCGAAAGGTCCAACGTATCGTGGATTAAGTTTGCCGCGTTTGCCAAAACGAACCACACCCTTCCAGGGCGAAACTTTGAGTAGCGCTCGATCCCCAACTTGGAATTCGAGTAGTTTTCTATCTTTATCGGCGTATGCTTTCTGACGGTCACGAGCTGCCGCCATGCGTTGTCGTATTTGAGCAATCTTTTCAGTAGTATCAACTACCATTTCTGGACCTGGGATTTGACTATCTCCCACCTCTGCCCAACAGAGAGGTGATCGGCATTTACGCCCGTACAATGCCTCGAATGGTGCAGCTTTAATGCTGGTGTGGTAGCTGTTGTTATACGAAAATTCCACCAGTGGCAGATGTTTTTCCCAACCATTGCCAAAGTCGATTACGCACGCCCGAAGCATGTCTTCTAGAGTTTGAATGGTGCGCTCAGACTGTCCATCCGTCTGAGGGTGATAAGCTGTGCTCATGTCTAAACGAGAACCAAAAGATTTGTACATTGCTTGCCACAGTTCTGAAGTAAAACGTGCGTCGCGATCAGAGATAATAGAGATTGGCACCCCGTGCCTCGAAACCACTTCTTTTAAGTAGATGTCTTCTAAGGTAGAGAACTTGTCTGTTTCTTTAATGGCCAGGAAGTGTGCAGACTTTGTGAGTCGATCCACGATCACCCAAATAGTATCGTTTCCGCGCTGAGATCTAGGTAAGCCAGTAACAAAGTCCATGGAAATTTGTTCCCATTTCCATTGCGGTATCTCAGGTTGTTGAAGTGGACCTAACGGTTTCTGATATTCTGCCTTGACTCTCGCACAAGTCAAGCATTTGCTAACGTATGTGGCTATGTGGGCCTTCATGCTAGGCCACCAGTATGTAGTTTTGATATCGTGGTACATTTTATCCGAACCTGGATGTACCGAGTAGCGAGACTTATGAGCTTCATCCATTACAAGCTCGCGTAGGTTACCATAGAGTGGGACCCAAATGCGTCCTGTGACGTAGTAAGCACCATCTTCCTTCTGTTCTAAGCGTTGCCTTGAGCCACGTAGGGCTTCAGCCCTGACGTTTTCTGGTTTCAATGCTTCTACCTGAGCATTTCGTATCTGGGAAGGAAGACTGGACTGTATTGTGAGTTGTAAAGCTCGCACGCGCTTAGGCGTGGTGTCCTTTCGACTGAGGGCGTCAGCCACAACATTGGCTTTGCCTGGATGGTACCTGATTGAGCATTCGTAGTCGTTTAGCAGTTCGACCCATCGTCGTTGTCGCATATTCAGTTCCTTCTGTTTGAATATATGTTCGAGGCTTCTGTGGTCAGTGTAGATAGCACATTTGGTACCGTACAAGTAGTGTCGCCATATCTTAAGTGCAAAGACGACCGCTCCCAGCTCTAGGTCGTGTGTAGTGTAATTCCGTTCGTGAATCTTAAGTTGGCGCGAAGCATAAGCAATGACTTTATCCCTTTGCATCAATACACATCCAAGACCCTGGATAGATGCATCGCAATAGACTACAAAATCCTCCGTGCCTTCAGGCAAAGAGAGGATAGGTGCGCTACAGAGTCTATCCTTTAAGTGCTGGAACGCTGTTTCCTGTGCATTACCCCAACGATAAACAACGCCCTTCTGCGTCAGTAGTGTAAGCGGCTGAGCAATCTTTGAGAAGTCTTTGATGAACCGTCTGTAATAACCCGCCAAACCCAAGAATTGGCGTATTTCTGTTGGTGTGCGAGGTGCAGGCCAGTTCTTGATCGAATCCACCTTGGATGGGTCAACATGGATCCCATCCTTGTTTACCACGTGGCCTAGAAAGTGGACTTCACGAAGCCAGAAGTCGCATTTTGAAAACTTAGCGTATAGCTGTTCCGTTCGAAGAAGTTCCAAAATAAGTCGTAAGTGCTGCTCGTGTTCCTCCCGACTCTTCGAGTAGATCAGGATGTCGTCGATGAAAACAATGACGAACTTGTCGAGATAAGGTTTGCACACCCTGTTCATAAGATCCAAGAAAACCGCAGGCGCATTCGTCAACCCGAAAGGCATGACCAAAAACTCGTAGTGGCCGTAGCGTGTTCTGAACGCTGTTTTGGAGACGTCCTCATCCCGGACTCTCAGTTGATGATACCCTGATCTTAGATCAATCTTCGAGTAATAGCTCGACCCTTGCAATTGGTCGAATAAATCGTCGATGCGTGGAAGAGGATAGCGATTCTTCACAGTCACCTTGTTCAGTTCGCGGTAGTCTATACACATGCGGAAGGTACCGTCCTTCTTCTTTACAAATAGTACTGGAGCTCCCCAGGGCGAAGAGCTAGGACGTATGAAACCCTTTTCCAAGAGTTCTTGCAGTTGCTTAGACAGTTCTTCCAGTTCCGTTGGAGCTAAGCGATAAGGTGCTCGAGCCATGGGTGCTGCTCCTGGAGCGAGCTCGATCTGAAATTCGACCTGGCGATGAGGCGGTAACCCAGGTAACTCTTCTGGAAACACTTGAGGAAAGTCGCGTACTACAGGAATATCCTCAATCTTTTTCTCTTTCTTCGATGTATCCGTAACGAGAGCTAAAACGGCTGTGTGGCCCTTTCGTAAACACTTCTGAGCCTTCAAGAAAGAAATGATGCCACTCACGACACCACTCTTGTCGCCTTGAACTTCGAGAGGTTCTTTACCAGAACGTGGAATACGAATGATCTTCTCCTTGCAGAGGATCTCTGCTTGCTGTTGGGATAACCAATCCATACCAATGACGATGTCGAAACTACTCAGAGTTATAGGAATGAGATCGATGGAGAAAGTCTGACCAGCGAGGATAAGATTACAACCTTGAACTATGTGTGTGGCCTCTAAACTTTTACCGTTAGCTAACTCTACGACATGTTTGGTGTTCAAAAGTGTTGGTGCGCGTTTAAGCATTTGACTAACTTTCAGCGACATATAACTGGTATCCGCACCCGAATCAAATAAAACAGTAACATAAATATCGTCGAGAAGAAACTTACCCATAACCACATTGGGATCATTCATTGCGTCGCCCCGACCCAGCACAAAAACACGACCCCGAGCTTCGTTGCCATTGTTGTTGTTGTTTCCCCCGTTGTTGTTGTTCCCGTTGCCCTGGTTATTGTTGTTGTTGCGATTCTGGTTCTGGTTCAATTGAGGGCAATCACGTTTGAAGTGGCCTTCAGCCCCACACTGGAAACATCCCCGGTTTCCACGCTGTGGCTGCTGCTGCTGGTTCTGTGGAGCTGGCGGTGGGAGTTGCTGGTTCTGATTTGCTGGCCGTGAGCTTCTACAATCCTTAGCCTCATGACCCATCTTGAGGCATCTTTGACAACGTTCCCTGCGACATCTTCCACTGTGGTGTTTGTTGCACCTACTACACCATGGGTGAATTCCCCGATATCCACTCTGCCCTTGACTACCTGATGATTGCTGATTCGGACTCTGGTAGTCATTTGTCTTGCGATGTTGTGCTTGAGACTGAACAGAAACTGATCCCTTGCTGGAATCCCCCTCCCATTTTCTCTTGTTGTCACTGGGAGTAGCAGAAGTAGTGACAGCAGTAGTGGTAGCACTGATGCGTTTTGGCAGCTTGTTCTGTTCCACCGCCTGATCCGTGAGACGGTGAGCCAACTGGACAACCTGCTGGTAGGTGGCAAGGTTTGCTGAAGTCACATGACTTTGGATCTCTGGCACTAGACCACCGAGATAAAGTTCGATACGCTTAGCTGGAGGGTCCACCATAGTAGGACACAGTAATGCTAGCTCATTTGATCTCTTTGTAAACGCCTCAATCTCTGACCCCGTCATCTTGAGGTTAAAGAACTCGACCTCCAGCTTATGAATGTCGTCACGACTGCAGTATTCCTCTTTGATCATCTCTTTGAAATTGTTCCATGGGGTGGCGTTAGCTGCTACCAACCCTAGTATCTGTACCTGAGCTTTCCACCATGTGAGGGCTAAACCCTCGAGAGTGCCAGTAGCATATTTCACCCTGCGTGCCTCAGGGCATTCACACATTTCGAATACAGACTCTAGCTTCTCGAACCAGTGGAGAAGGCCTACGGCTCCTTCAGTGCCGCTGAAAGTAGTTGGACGACAGTCCATGAATGTCTTGAAAGTGCAAACAGGTGGTTGACCTGTTGTGTATAAGAGTTAGGATAAGATAAAACACGAGAGTTGGTTTAGGAACGTAGGATCTAAAGATCCTAGTGTGAGTTATAACTGCAGGGTATACCTCCTGCTTGTGCGGCTGCAACTGCCGCAGTAACTCGTTCGTTAATGAGAGCCGTCAACTGGTCTTGAGTCATGTTGATACGTCCAGACATGATCTTCATAGTAAAGATAACGTGAGTGAGATAGATTCGCGAATAGTGCGATGACAGAAGAGAGTGAATACGTAAGCGTTTTCAAGCAGTAACGAATAGCAGGCAATGTAATCTAAGCATACCACGAGCAAAGTTCTATGTAATTCTAGCATGTAGGCAATAAACATAAACCTTATTACCTAGGATGTTGAGTCTTGCACGTGGAGCGAAGCGTCGTTGTGGATCGTTGAGAGCACTGTTCTGGTTATAGTCTGGTTTTAACAAAATCGTTTTCCCCTTATTAAAACCGAGTTCTCTATAACCAATGGCTCTGATACCAATCTGTCACACCCCCAAAATCCACACGCGGAGTATCACCGCTTGGAGGCGTGACTGACCAGGATCAAGCCACCAATCATATCAAACATAATAAGTATTAAGTGTAAGGTAAACTAAACGATATGAAAGGTGTTCCAACAAAACATGTTAAGTGTATAGCGGAAGCATAAAAATGTAAACCCAACGTAAGTAATAAGTTCAATGTTTAATGTTTCAACATAAGATCCACCATCTGTGCCCACAACGACCTGCTCCTCCCCGTGCAAGCTCCATATGTACCTAAGGTCCTGGAAGGCATGCAGCAGAGAGTCAACAACTAGTTGAGCGAGTTCACAGTTAACAGTTCAGTAATAGTATAGCGTGAGTAGTAGTATGTTCGTTCGTTACGTCATGTATCGTATTAGTTTCCATCGCGGCCTCCCAGGCAGGTATGCGAAGATATTAGGGGATGTTTTTCCCAAGTATTCTAGACTAGGTTTATTTGTATCGCGGCCTCCCAGGCAGGTGTGCGAAGATTTGTAAATTTAGTTCGCGGCCTTCCTATGGCAGGTGTGCGAAGTCAGTCATAATATCGCGGCCAACCCTTGGCAGGTGTGCGAATATCAGTTCAATAAGTGTTACTAGTCTAGTCGTATCTTATCGTTAGGTTCTACCGTCTGAGTATACACAATAATTCATCAAATCCCATTCCCACCCGGGAACCCCATGCCTTGGCTGTATGAACTCACCTTGGTTTGCTCGGTATGCTAGGTTATGTGCTCGCAAATAAGTCAATCACGTCCTAGAGTATGCACGTATATAAAATCAGTTTGTGTTCAAGTTGTTCACGTATAAGCAGGTAACACGTAATCATAATCATACTAGTCATGTTTGACATTTAACAGCAGTTAGATATTCCAGTTATCACTTAACAGAATTAACCCAAGTTACTGTGCTGATTACACCTTTGGCGAAACATACATTCGGCGAAACACATACTTTGGCGAAACAAAACTCTATTTCGTCGACAGTCCTTGGCGAAACACATTCTGTTTCGCCAAGAGGCCTGTTTCGTTGATTCCTCAGTTACGTCGCATAATCAGTTACGTATGAAAACCCTAATCATCACTAACAGCCGACATCAATATTAACAATCATGCAGTAATCATTTGTTCACAGAATCACATAACACAATCCTTAAAGAATCATCGTCTAGCATGAACCCTAGTTTACGTATACAACATATCGATTAACATACAACATCGCATCACCGATCCCTATCAAGATGTTAATGTGTATTCAGTACCAGATCATAATAACAACATTCAGAACCGAGTATTTGATCGTATTAATCTTCACATAGCACTATTTATATCCGACTACATCATGCATATCAAAACCTATATCATCATCATACTCTTATAATCACAGCAGTAATACACATCAATCATATACACAAGCATGAATCGAGACATCACAGAAACATGAAACCGATTAACAAACATACACTAACCGATTCGAGATGAACAAACAAGGATTCGAGAGCTAGGGAACGCTAGATTGCCGTCAACAGAGAAGGAGAGACTCTAGGGTTTTCGGTTGTTATGATAAAAGTGTGAAACTGATGTTGTTTTACGTATTAAAACTCGAAATAACATGTTGGGCCCGAACTGGGCTTCGGCGGATCTGGGCTCGGCGAAACAGCCTGTTTCGTCGAGAAGGTTGTTGGCGAAACAGATTCAGTTTCGTCGGAATTGGTTATGGCGAAACACGTTCTGTGTTTCGTCGAGTAGCTCAAATCGTAAACAGTTTACAAGTATTCATGCAGTCAAGTAATCATCTCAACTAATAATTTAGCGTGCATAATTACTAGGTAAATAACAAACATCCAAACAGTCAAGGTCAACGTGCAATAAATGCGAATAAAGAATGTCGGAAATTCGAGTTGTCACATACGGGAAAACCGACGTAATTCTCTCATCCAGTTCTCTGTAATCTTTTTCTAACTCCACAACTTGTGACCCGATAATCAGAACCGGTCCAGAAATCTTTTTTATCATTTTTTGGAACGGGCTGTATAATCGTTGTGATCGGCATAGAAGCTTATCAACGTCTCTAAGATACAACACCATCAGTCTGCTCTTGGATATGAAAGTAATAATCTAAAAGTTTAATAAAAAGATTGTTAAATATCTTTTAGATATATAAGAAAGCAACGATTGTGACAAGAGACGGTATAAAGTTCACACATACCTTGTATAACGTTTGTATAAAAAGCTTCCCGTCAAAAGCCAAGCTGCTTATGTGCCTAAGTGGAGCTGCGAAGACACGAAATGCCAAACTTAACCAGAAGCGTATATCTTATTTTTCGCTTTATGATTGTTTCGGATAAATAACTTACATGGATTTGTGGGACATTTTGTAGCAAGCTCTTCCATATTAGTCGATGAAGACGCATTTCTCCTAAGATTCAGAGGATTTGAGAAAGTTTCGGACCGCCTACAAATAAAAGATATAATATATTAAAAAAATTCCAACAGGCAACCACATGTCGATATTTTTATCAGCAGAATTGTGTCATACCTTGATCCAAAATCAGAAACACTACTCTGTCTACGCAACGTCCCTGCAATACCGAAAAATCGTTACCACGTTTTTCTTGGCCGTGATGTGAACTGTGAACAGAATATCTGAAATTGAATACCTTTTGTTTCTTGTTTGTTTTGAAACATAGATAGTGTTGATCCAAGTAAGTCGGACATTCGTGCAAACTTTGTTTCTGAAATGGACATCTGAAACGCCTATACAAACATGTTCATGAACACAGTAATAATCATAGTTAAAAGAAATGCTTTAAATGCTTACATTTTCCTTGTAGGAACCTCCATATTTGCTTAACATAATAGCAAGCCCAGCATTAACATACTGATGCTCTCCTGCAAGCCCGAGATGTAACCTGTTTAACAAAGTAACATCCCACTGGTTTGCGACTTGAAGGCACACAGAAAATTTGGTAACTTCTATTATAGTATATAATATAATAATATATTATAATCTCTACTGTTAAGAGAAACCAAACTTACATCTAACTGGGAAGCCTTTTGTTCAAGTACTTGCATAGCTTCAGGTGGTTGAGAAACCGTAAATGTAGGAACACCTTTCTGTACAAAAAAAAATAAGATTTTTTATAACGAAAAAAATGCAGCCTTTTTAATTCTAAAATACATGATTTGTAAAAGCACCTTAAAGATACCAACTTTCTAGCCAGCAATCTCTTCAAGTGTATTTCCTAGTCATACAGCAAGGTGAACCTCAAGACTAATAGAAAGAGACTCACCGGATGCCAAGATTCATCGTTTTCGACATGCCCGATGGTTCTGGTGGTGAGTTCTATGGGTGATTCTCCTGTATCAACCAACCAAAATAATTAAAAAAACAAATCAAACACTACAAATTCATTATAAAACAACTGAAACAGATCCACAGGGTTATGATGTGTTTACGGTGCTTACAGTCAGATCTACAGGGTTGACTTTTTTTTCAAATAAGCAAGACGAATATCTTAAGAGCATATTGTACATATTTAGGAAGTTATTACTATAGCGTATAACCAAGTTACTTCTACAGCAAACATGAGTGACGGAATACAGTCGTTTGCTACAACTACATAAGACATATAATCATTCTTACACTTGTATTTAGTGTTATGTCCAACCACATTTTCATCCACCAAAATGCATCTGCAAAATTAAAGATGCCAAATAACTATCATTATTGTATAAATAGATGAAATCAAATGAAAACAATGAGCTTAAACTTCTATATTTTATAAAGTAGGATTTCACATCCCCGTACAGGTGTTCTTGAAATATAGCAAGTCAAGAAAATTTATCAAAATGTCCTATATAGATTCCCAATGATCATTTGTCAAATACCTAAATGCATATAACTAATTTGCATCAAATTAATACAAAATCTCATATAGAAGAAACAAATTGTAACATTTTTCTAGTGAAATCAGTATAAAAAAACAATTTGCCTCATTTTTAGTGTAATCTTTAACACATTTTGATCTAGGGATGATCAAATGGTACCTGGAACTGGTTTGGTTTGGAACTGGTACCGAATTTTCCAAACCGGTTTGATTTTTTTACCCATTCGGTACCAACATTTAGTGTTTTCGGTACAGGTTTTTACCTTCAAATACCACTCCATACCCGTACCGGGTATTTTCGATATTGATATCCTTTTTATTGGGATTTTTGGCACCGGTACCGAGCTCATCCTTACTTTGAGCAACTCTCAACTTGTTTGACTCATTTTACTACCCTTGTTCAATAAATCTGAAAAGATTTACGATAAAGGTATAAGACATTAAGCTTTGTTTTTGCTTTGGCTTTAGCTTGAAAAAAGATTGGAGCTACACTTTTCCATATTCCACAACCGATTTCCTTTTCCACTCATTGGATAAATATAAACCTAGTGGACATGGACCAAACAAATTGTCAAACAATTTATCATCTAGCAATACTTCTATTTATATTATGTTTTGATAGGCAGCAGGGCAACTTAGTCATTTATCAAAGAATTTCAAGTAGAAGTCAAACTAATAGAACTTTATATACGTCTAACTTGAACCAATAAATTGGTTATTACATACATGAACAGAAGTTGCAATTTGATCAACAAATCATGGGTACTTTTAAGTTTTAACGAAACAATTATATATAGCTTAAGTGTCTAATAAATGCTACTAAACACAAACTCCACTCTATGTATAATTATTCTAAGAAGCCTGGCAGAATAAAGAACATTAATGAAAAAATACAAACCATCATCTTGTTTGGCTCTTTTTTCTCCTTTTCAATCAATTTTTAATGCATTTCTTGATAGTTTATGGGTACCCATTATCTTAAAATTTTGAACTTGAACTTTCTGGCCCATCATACAATTTCTTGGCAATAGCCTCAAACTACAAACTTTTGTAGTTCGGTAACATAACCCCATATTAAATAGCCCGAAACTTAAATCACAGACCTAAATGTCACCAAGTCTATAGCTTTTTAGGTGCATCTAAAGCGGAATTAGAGAGACAGTGTGTTTTGATTCCTTTACTAAGGCTATACCTTTTAAGGTGCATCTAAAGCGGAAACCTTAAATCCCAAACTTTCTTTTACAATGCCTTTACTTCTAAATCATTCAGATTATCTTCATCTTTCACGACTTCATATTAAGACCACAATATTTAGTATTCACATGTAGAGCCAGATGCTCTTGTAAGTCACTCTTTCTCTTACACAAAAATATAAAAAGATGTTCAAGCGCATTTCAGATTAAGATCGCAATATTTACTACATTGTAGGAAAGAAGCAGAACTGATAAGTGGAAAAACAATACTAAGCGTAACTTACATAAGTCAACTGTATGACTGGTAGGTTGCGACTCATGTTAAAGAAAGTACATTTCTTTTCTTTAGGCGTCAATTCAACCATTGCCACCACTTTAGGCGTGATTAAGAGGTCGAAATAAACTTCAATTTCTACAAACGAAGGACTGTTATGCGTTGAAATTGCTTACCTACAACATCTGTAGATGACACTAGACCAATGATTGATGACAGAGCGAGAACGATACTGAAGTAGAAGCTCTTATTTTGTCACGACAAACCAATGAATGTCTACAATGAAATGTAAAGATTACTAAAAACAATTTCAATCACATAACTCTCTAACCAAACAGAAAAAAATACATAAACAACACTTAGTAAACTCATGCAATATTAATCAGTTACATGTATAAACTCCACTTAATACATGTTACTGACAAATCTGCAGCCAAATATCAGAGTCTAAAAATCTTAGGGCTTTTCATGTGATCGCAATTACAATTGGAAATACGAACAAACTTGCTTTTCATGTGATCGCAACTATGTAATGATGATAGCAAGGATAACAACATCAGCTTTTCAATGAAAAGATAGAAATTGATGGATAGACTTTTTACCTTAAAAAACTTGATGACGTTGGAACAGAAAAGAAGCATATCCCATTTATAATATACTGAGCAAATGAAATATATTGTGACAACTTAGGCATGGGAATGAGAAACAATGACGGTGACAAAAAATGGAAAGCTGTATTGTTCTTCATCCTCGAAGATATCTCTCAAGATGCATGCATGAGATGAAGCAATATTTAAAACTGTACCTATGAAACAACACTTTGCCTGCCAACAACACTTACCAATATGAACATAAGTTTTCTGATGATGTGGCAGTGTTTCTCTGTGATTGGAGAGCTGCAAATCTACTTTCTACAGCAGCAGCTCTCTTCTCCCTCTCTTCATCACGTACTTGTTTTAGTGCCTTCTGCAATCACATAAACTTTTTGAATTAAACACATCTAAGCAGAAGAGAAATAGACGCAAACCTATGAGAAGAAGTTGAGCTCTATCATTGGAGCACCTTCAGTACCTATGCAAAAAAAAACATCACAATTATATGCTCACTAACAAAAGTTAAGGTCAATCCCCAATGTAAACTGTGATAATTACCTTATCTGAAGTAGCTCTGTTTGACCAAAGTCAAACTACTGTTTGCAAAAAACACTGTTTGACCAACGTCTGTTTGAACAAAGTTAAAACACTGTTTGACCAAAGTCAAACTACTGTTTGAAGAAAAAAAAACAACCACTGTTTTCTCCACAAAACACTGTTTTAACCCAACAGTGGTTTCAAACATCTGTTTTTATCCATCTGTTGACCAAAGTCAACAGATGTATCAGCCACTATTTTATTTTCTAACCTCTGTTTCACAATGAACAGAGGTTTCAATACATAAAACAGATCGTTTCCTCTTCTTATCACCAAACAGAGGTTTCACCTCTATTTCCTCTTCTTGTCACCATTCAGAGGTTTCAACCTCTCTTTCCTCTTCTTATCGCAAATGCTGTAAAAACTAATAAAGTATATAATCAAATTAACAATCAAATAAAATATTTCAAAAATTGACCTTCTTCTTCTACTTTCCACCACCAAATTTGGCCGGTTTAGACGACGGAGGACTGGAGGAGGAGCTTTTTCCTTCTTCAGGGCCTAAATTCAACATACGAAGAAATAAACTAATTATTTGCATATTGAAGCTGAAAACTAATTACTTAAAAACAGTGAATACGCAAATTAACTAATTATTTGCATATTCATTGTTTTCAACTAATAAACTAATAAACTCAAATCATACTTAAAAACAGTGAATACGCAAATAAACTTTTAAGTTGAAAACTAATTACCAGATATAAAGTTTAATATACTCATACAGGTGATGTGATAACAGAAGGTTATGAACTCAAAAATCAGATCTCACCAAATGAAGAATATAACATCTATTTTCTTTATCAAGTGTTAAGAAAATGAAGGAGAGGGCGAGCATGCCATTTTGGAGATTGACGGCCGAGAAGAGGAATACGATGAAACCCTGATGCCTGTCAATGAAAACAACCTAAAATGAGAAACTTATATGGATCTTCTTGTTTACCTAATGGGTAAGGATGTGGCCCATACTTTTGTTGACTAACCCTTTAAAACCTAATATGCTATCTAATCTTTAAATTAGATATAACATACTCAAAATGCAGTAAACACTAAGAAAATGCGCAAATTAGATCAAATTAGGGCAAATCACTTAAATAAAGAAAAAAGAAATCTATAAGGATATGAAATCGATGAATCGAGTGGAGAAAGGAAGATGTAATACCTTGAAGAACAACACAGTCATCCATGAATTGAGTTGAGCCTTCCGCCGTCTTCGAACACTGTTCCGACGCTCGTATTTGTAACACCCCAAAAACGGGTTTGGTAAGCAAACCACGTTAATATTACTAACGGGTAAAATACCGTTAGTGGTAAAAAAAAATTACCCGGTAAATATTAGGATTTAAATAATTAATCCTAATAATAAACAAAAAGTGAATAAAAAGCTTTTAAGAAATAAAGTGATAGAAGGCCCGAGTTAACGGGACCTGAAATAAACTTGGTTATAGATTTCCCGAACCCACTAATTTAACTAGGAATGTTTAGCCTAGTTAATAAGTGGGGAATATTGTTAGAAATAAGTAGGTTGTGCCCTACTTAATTAACTAACCAAATTAGAGGGGCCAATATTGTTAAAATTGAAACTTATATTATTGATTTTAATTAAAAATAAAAACAAAACACCCCATTTGGGGGTTCTGGTCGATCAAGAATGAGCAGGGGCGACACCCCACTCTCAAACCCTAGAAAAGTTCACTAAAACTCTCAATTGGAGTTGCAAATCTGGTCCAAAACGAAATTCGAGCATAGATTATTGATCCTTATCACAAGAGGATTACAAGGTATGTAAAATTTGATGAAAACTCTCAACTTGAAAATCTCACGAAATTAGGAAATCTGAAAATTGATGATGCATGTTTGTTAATTGCATGGAATAGGAACAATATAGTGTCTAGGAGTAAGCCCTAGACAAGTATATGGCGAAATCATGCTTAGCTCAAGTTTTTGTTGATACTAAATTCATGTATGAGATGTTTTTATGGTTTTGATTGCAAAAAAATAGTGTTATGATGTCAAGAACAAGCTTAAATTGAAAGCTGAATTCAAACGATTCTTGATCAGAATTTACAGCCGATTTGTATTGGCTGTAACCTGGACAAAAAGTGATAAAATAATGTGTTTCTTGAGTCTAGAATGTAATTCCAGGAAATATCTTTAAAACCCCACTGGAATCGAATTTTTTCGACGAAAATCGAGCGTTTTATGAATTTTTCCGTATCAAAGGTTCAAGCTGCGTTTTCTGACAGAAATTGCAGCCCATCACGAATGTCATAACTCAATTTAGGAATTGATTTATGATCTCAAATTCTTACTGTAGAAAGGTTTAAGCGATTAAAAGAATCGCCAATTGGAATTTCGTCAATCGGATAAACGAGGAATTTTTAATGAATTTTTCCGTAAGCTGCAGTCAGAAGTGACGAATCTGATTGCAGCTTAGTAAATGAATTTTCACGAATTTTTGGTAAAGAGTTAGATCTTGAAATTTTAACTCAGGGGCTAACCCTCCGAGAGGTACGCCACATAAAAAAATCATAATTTTTGAAGACTTGTAAACAGGTTAAACAAGTCACCAAAAACAGCCAATTTTCGTTGATATGAAATGCCTAAATGAAATCGCGGCTTACTAAGTTAGTATGTAAAAATTTGATTTTTGTTAAGAGTTCGGATGAAATATGCCTAAGTGAGTTCAATGAACCAAATGTGCATATGAATATGTTGGTAAGTCAATTGACTTTTAAAAAGTCAAACTAACCAATGATAAAGTCAAATAGTAGTTTCGACATAGAAAATACGTGAGGTGGAATAGTCGTGAATTGAAATGACTAATCTAACCACCTTGTGAATGATGATAGTTTGACGCGTAACAAGCTAGGCGGAAGCTTGATGAGGGAGCGGATCAAACAAATCAAGAAGGAAAGGAAAAGCATAGTTCGGATGCGAGGTAAGTATAGCTTACACTAGTCATATAGTTTAGAATGTCCTTTTGTTGTTTTGATTTCGAACAAGACAAATGGAAAGTTGAGATATGGTGTTTCTGGCGTGTAGTCGTACGGAACAAGATAACCAATAAGGGTAAAATTGAAATTTGGACACTTGTTGACAATAATTATTGGTTTTGAAAGAAACATATTTCGTAAGCCTTATTAGGCCAAAAAGCGTTAAGAGGTGAATTATAGTTAAAACGACCGTGCAGTGTAAATCGGAACGAGTCGTGTAGACGAGATGGCAATAAGCTTTATCTCGCCAATATTATCGGTCATTTAGACCAACGGGTCAAAATGTGAAAATATCACTTTTGACAATATCGACTAATGGTTTGATGAGTTGTTTGATTTCAGAAATAAATATCGAGTGGATATTTACATCGCTATTACTTAGTAGATATTGAGGCAAGGTACTTAAATGGGTCAATGTAATGATCCGAGCCAGGTACGCATAATAAGATAACTCTCATTTAAATGTAAGGCTAATGAGAGTTAAACGAAGTCTAAAATAAGTTTTTGGTTACCTTAATAGGTAAACCAAATGTTACGGACGATGGTCATTATATTTGTTATAGGTTTCTAACCATTACCAAGAGTTTAATAAGGGTTTTAGCCATGGAAATGGGTTGCATTTGATGGTTTGGTTCGAATTTAAAATGACCCTAAACATGATTTCCGCAGCTTTTTATACGGATTTCGACTAATCTTTAAAAAATCATATAAAATCAACCGTTTATCCGATTTGGGTGTTCTATACCTTTTCGGAAAGCTTATGAAGTAAATTTTTACTTTTTTCAATCATAAGAAACAAATGTGGTTGTTAAATAGGCCAAAAGAATGAATTAAACAGCTGTTCAAAACCTTGAAAGCTGTTTGAAAAATGAAAATATAGTTGCTGTGCTGATTTTATAAAAATCATATAAAATCATAGAAAATTCGTTAGAAGGTGTACCTTATATGCTTGCGAAGGTATTGAAGTTTTCTACGATCCATCTTTGAACATGTTAATCTAGTTCGGACTTTGAATGGGTCATAATGGTCCATTACAGCAGCTGTATAGAAAATCGCTGCACATTAATAATGTCATTATTAATCCAGAAAAAGACATATGATTGCGTATACTTGATTTAGTCATGCCACCGTAAGTTACGGTGGAGCTGATATGATTACGATGGTTACATACTGAGTTACGGTGGACCCAGAAACAAAGTATATTTTATTTAGTTTAAATTCCCGGACTCGTTTAGACAC